>LDKF01000897.1:8026-51216 GCA_001026735.1 Rotylenchulus reniformis
ATTAATAAAAATAATAGACAATTGAATTTTGGCAAGTATATGTCATTAAAATGATGAATATCTCTTTATCAAAAAATTAAAATGAAATAAATTTTTATTTTTGTTTCTCAGATGTTCCGTTTTGGCTGATTTTTGCAATGGAAAGGGGCATCCAAGGCGCAGGGAAACGCATGAAACCGATGATTGGAAAATGTTAATCTCCCACTATGTCGATCTCTTTATTTTTATGACATTTATTCGCAACGATTCACATCTTACAAAATCAGAATTGGAATAAAAACCGGAATTTGACGATAATGCTAGGACAATAATGATTGTAATAAAATATTATTTAATTTCAAGAAAATCAAAATTAAGTTAAAAAATCATAAAAAATAGCTAAATTTATATTCAAATGAAATTTCAAAAAATTTAAATGAATAGATGGGTAAGAATTATCGGACTACGATTGTTAAAGCTCGAAAATTAAGGGAAAAAATATTTAGAAAAATTTAAACAGATTTGTATGGGATGAATAACAGCATACATTATAATATACGCTTTGAAAAATGGACAATAGTGTGAACATTTTTATAAATAAAAATCATTTCAACGTTTAAATGTTGTTGTTTTGGTTTCCATTTCCGAGATAGAGTATTCCATTCGCCGCAACTTTTGCAGTTGTAAAACCAAAACATTTCTGATAGGCCAGCCGGTATTCCATGCTGAAAATATGTTCACAAACTACGGCTGAATAAATTGATGCCAACTTCAAAAAATGCCAACTTCAAAGGCTTGGCCGAAAACTTTTTTAAGCATGCTAGGCCTAACATATAAAAAGCCATTGTGTAGAATTTTATGCTTTATCTTCTAGTATTTTTAATTTTCGTAATAAGTTCGAAATTTCTCGAGATACTAAAAATAGGGTTTAAAGGATATTTCGAACTTTTTGCCGATATTTCGAAAACCTAAAAATATTATAAGATAGAGAATAAAATTCAGCACAATGGCTTTTTATACTTTTGGCCTAGCAAGCTTTGAAAAAAAAGTTTTCAGCCAGGATTTTTATTTGGCACTTTTTAGTACCGAATAAATTATGGTAACTGACATACCTGCAAGCCAACAGAACTGGCGCCACACTACTGTACCCAGTCACGAAACACACACTGACCAATGGTATGGCGATGTATTCACTCTTCAGAATGTCCCAATCCAGCAGAGGTATCACAAAGAAGAACATTATCGAGCTCTGAAGGGAAATTAAAGATATATAGGTTATAAAAAAACAGGATTTAAAAGCAAAAATGCAAACTATTGCAAAATATATGCAAAAAATAGAAAATGTATAACTTATAAAAAAAAACAGGATTTTTAAAGTAAAAATTCAAAATATTGCAAAATATATCAAAAAATAGGGAATTTGAAGATGTATAATTTATTAAAAAAACAAGATTTATAAATTGACGAAATATATTAATTGATAAAGCAAAATGCACCCAAATGAAGCAGACAAATTGGAAGCCCATCATAATGCTTAGCGAGAATGTGAACCGTTTGTAGTCAAGCGGAACTGGAAAGTGAAAAGAAAGATTTTATATAATAACAAATAAAAATTTTTTTATTAAGTTAAAAATTTTAATCCAAAAATCGAATTAAAAATAAGGAGATGTCGGGAAAAGATTTTTATACGAAAAAATTTTGTGAATTGCTAATTTCTCTTATCATTTTTCCAAACAAAATTTATTTCCTAAATGCTTTTTTGATATTAATTTCCATACTTTCCACTTTCCGACACCAAATGTTGATCCAGATCAGCATATAACAAAAAAATTCTCCCGGGTACAACAATAAGGCAATAGTGCGGTGAATGTGCTCAGTTTCTGGCATTTGCGCGAATTCGTAGAGAGTGCACATCACTGGCCTGTCGAAAAACATTGATTTAGAGATAGGTATATTGTTTGATTGAAAACCATGGACACTAGGAAAATTTCGTCAGTAAAGGCAAATTACCCAGAAAACTGGTTTTTAAATTTTGGTTATACAAAAGTATAAAATTTTTTTGCAGAATTTTATACTCCATCACAAGATATTTTTATTTTTCTAAATTTGAACAAAAATTCGATTTTTCCGAAAATGCCGAAAAATAGGGTTTTTACAAAAATTTCGAAAATTTTTGGCTCGAAAAACAAAATACATAAAATTGTGCACAACTTTGCTTTTTATACTTTTGGCCAAGCGAGTTTTAAAAAGTTTCTTTGGACAATTTGCCTTTACGGACTAAAATTTGCCATAACGTGAGCTAGGTATTTATTATTGGTTTATGGTTGATTGAGAATGATTACCTGTCCCAGCTCACACTAATGTATATAGCATATGAAACAGCTAACGCGCAACAAAAAGCGCAAGGCATAAATATCTTGAATGTCGTCCTTTTCCCCTTCATTTTATACCTAAAAGAAAAAGCCGTTTAAAAAATCTTCTTAACACTTATTACTCCAATTTTAAGAATTTAACTTTGTTAAGTTAAGATCATCGGAAGATAGAAAAGTCAGGTTTACAAAAATGTTACAAAAATCGGAATCAAAAAAAAAGGAAATTCAAAGAATCAGCAATCATCTAGTTTAGGGAAGTTCCACCTGGAATTCTATCATTTCTTCGCAATTTAATCGTATTCAGAAGAAAAATTTATGGGTTGGATTTTTTATATTAAAATTTACCAAATTGGGAACAAAATTCCGAGAAGCCGATCGATGCCGATGCTGAATTGCAAGAAAAGTGCCATCCAAACCGAGAACAACGGTAAGCATTCCAGGGGGTAACAAGAGCGGAGTGGAATGAAGTTGAGGCCAAAAAGGAAGACGAAGAATTTGACAAAATGGCCGGCCAGAAAGAAGCAACTGCAAACGGCATAGAGGGCGACCAGAATGTTGCAGGAGAAGTGGAGGGATCTGGAGGAGGAAAATCATCAGAATGGGTTAAAAAGAAAATCAGAATAGCGAAAGAATAATTGATAAAGGCAAAAAGGGGACCAGAATGTTGCAGGAGAAGTGCAGGGATCTGGAGGAGGAAAATCATCAGAATGGGTTAAAAAGAAAATCAGAATAGCGAAAGAATAATTGATAAAGGCAAAAAGGGGACCAGAATGTTGCAGGAGAAGTGCAGGGATCTGGAGGAGGAAAATCATCAGAATGGGTTAAAAAGAAAAATCAGAATGGTAAAGAAATAATTGAGAAAGACGTATTTAAAAGAAGAATTAAGAAAAAATAAAAGAACAAATAAAAAAGAAAAGAATACAGTAAAGAAAAAAACTAAATTAGAAGAGAAATAGCACTAACAAGTAAAACTCTTAATTGATTTACTTACTTAGTTTTGGTGGTGACATAGACGAGACTCAAGTTCAGACAAATGCCAACCGCACAAAATAACAAAATTATTCCGTTTATTGCAATTTCAGCAGGCACGATACCCGCATTCTTGTAGTGCTCAAAAAGCTAAAAAATCGAATTAAAAATAATCTTTACAATCGACCAACTGGCACTCTTCTAATTATGGCTCCGATTTTTCAAAATTTCCCTTCCCAAAAATGTTTCATTTAAAAAATCTTCTAAAGGGGCAGTTTTTTGCTGAATCTAATTCCGATGCTGAAAACACAAAAATAAATCTACCTAAAAATTATTCCTCACCCAAAAAATAAATTTTCTCGAGCTGTTTCGAACTTACGAACTCAAAAGCATTTTTTCAGATTTTGTGGTGTAAATTGATGCGAAAATTTCGTTATAGAATTCTCGACCCTAAAGACTGGTTTACCTTTCATAAATACGGAGTGATAAACCGTAAGAAAAAACTAAGAATAAAAAATAAAATAAATAATCTAGGAATATTGATCGATAAAAAATAATTATCGAGCAACTCACCAATTCCGCCGAGGGAAAGTTGTTCATTCAGCTATTAATATATTTACCTATTAATAGGTAAATTAATTATTTTATTGCAAACCACAGGCAGTGATTTTTATTTTTAGCAAATATAACAAAGGCCCATACAAAATTTGCTATTTCCATATGAATTAGTTCAAAAGGCTTATTGGCAAATTTAAAAAAATCAAATGTTTTTAGCCTTGCTAACTAAAAACTTTATGATTAAATATAAACAGAAAATTATGCTTGAATTTTATGCTTGGCTAATCCATATAAATTCTTGATATATTTTACATGTTCGAAAACAAAAAAAATTGACAAAATCAGGATTTTATTTTTTCTTAGCTTGATAAATTAGAATTAAAAAACAAGCTAATAAATAATCAATATTTTAAATAAAATAATTATTAAATAGTTTTGTAATTATTTAACTAGTTTTAAGATTAAATAAAAATTTATATTTTCTCAATCTTTTTGCAAAATTTCCCATTTTTCCAATGATAATTTCAAATCAACCAAAAGAGCAATTAATTTCCAAATTTTTTAGGAAAAATTTAAAAAAATGAAAATAGTTTCGATCAAAAAGCTCGAGAACCTAACGTCAGAGCATTGACGGTGTAAGATTTGGATTCCCTCGATTCAGTAGAAGGGATCAGACTGATCCCGATTTCACACCTTTAAGTTCCTAAATACGTAGGTAATAATTTGATGATACAACAATATTGTACCGAATTGTACGGAAATTTTACATTCAATAATGAAAAGACAATCCAATAATTAAATTTATTGTTCTGTTTAGAATCTGGGCACTAAACATAATTATTGCCTTGGTGCAGTTGAAAAAAATTTTATACTTATAGATGCAGGAAGTCAGTGTTTTGGATATTTTTTCTCATCTTTAAAATTCTAACTAATTCTTACTAGTCATTATGGACGTCAGAATCGAATTCAGCGTCAAAAACTGCTCTAGGATATGATTTTGGAGCAATTAAAAAAAAATTTCAAAAAGGGGGATCCTAAACTACACTGTTACCAACTAATGTTATGTATAAAAGATAAAGGTATAAAAAAAACATCTATTTGTTACATTTCCTGAAATTTTTTAAATTAGGTTAAACCATAGTTTCGAAAGATAAAATGCAAAAATAATGCTTGGATACTGGATATAATTTTCTTCAAATTTTTGTGACAGTTTTGAAATTTCCGTAAAAAGATATTTTTCGATAAAATTCGAAAAATACCATGGTTCTCTACATATTTTTACCTTAGAGTTATGATCTAGTTAGGTTTTAAACAATTTTATTTTAATTGTCCCTTTGGCTCTGCAACATTCCAATCGGGGCACGACATTTGGTATCCCGATATTTGGGGACCATTTGTTATATCTCGGCTCAAACGCTATTTAGAAAAAGTTAAGGCCAAAATACAATGAATTTGGCCGATAATTGTATTTTGGCCATATCTTTTTTTGCAGTGAGCCAATTCGAATGGACATAGGCTTATTCTATAGTTTATTTTTTGCTCTATTTTTTGATTACAAAATTGTTTTTTCGTAGTTGTGTTTGAGCCGAGATATAACCAAATCCCCAAATATCGGGTAGCCACTTCCAACAATACAGCTTTTTTCAGTTTTTTTCTCTATTTGTTCAATCTTATAACTTATGAGATTTATAAGTCATAAGTTTAGTGTATTTTTTATATTATTAAATCAATGTGTTTATTTTGGATTTCAATACAGACTTTCAAGCATCCATCGGCCAATAAAAACCTCTAATTGCCTCCAATTTTCCATCAGTACTCACAATTTGGATCAAACAATATAAATCCATCCTCTGAATTTTCTCCTGCTGATTACTGTTCATAAATCCAGCAATATGCAAGAAAATCATGTATCGACGATTCTGTCGAACACAATTTTGGGGCCTTAAATATTACTATGCCATTGGTTGGCAAGGCATCTACATATCAATAACAGAGTTGTCATGTTTAAGCCAATTTTTATCCTCCACCAATAAAAATTTTACAAAAATGAATTCAGGCATAAATGGATTTTAGGGTTGTCGAGGGTGTTGAGCAGAACCCAATTACATAACTGGTTTTTAATAAATCATAAACTGAATTTCCAAAAAATCGAAAAAAAATTCCCACCAAATCAGCCACAGGGTGTGTGTAATTTTTGATGCTGAATCCGAATGATATTAATTGATGTTTTATTATGAAATTAAATAGGAAAATCATAAGAACTGTCCTCTAGTGGCTTATTTTTGGGAATATTTTTTTCAACTATGAAACAAAAGGTATGTAGCTAGGTAGTGTATTTGTATTCATCACCCATGAAATTTTATTTATTTATTTTTTAATAAATATTTCTCCCAAAATGGATATGGAGAGGAGGTAAAAACGGATCTAAACCGGATAAAAATAATATATTTTTTTACAAATTTATGCTCGATGGCACTGTTTTGCCAACTTTTCGCATTTTTCGCTCTAATTACCGTCAATTACTCTACTCCACATCAGTCCAATCCCTCTTCCACCGATCAAATTTCGGTGCCTGATGCTGATGATGATCCCATGGCTTCCGACAGCAGCAATGCGAATATCGTCCCGGACACCGACGAATGGATCCATTCTGATAGCGAAGAATCGCAAAAACAAGAAGATGGCACCGGCACAAATCTGCTCGAAAGACAATAGGGAAATTGGCACATCGTTGGGTGCACGGATATATTTCATTACTTTTGGGGGAGGAATAAAGAGAGAATTGATTTGGCTCATAACGAGCTGAAGGAAAAGCAGAGCATGGACCAGCTATGGGAGATGTTCAAGCGAGATGACACGTCGAACAGCCCGTGAGAAGGGGGTTTGCTTTATAAGGAGAGTTGGGGAATTTTATGCTTTATTTTTTGGGTTTTTTGCTTTTTCCAAATTCGAACAAACAGTCGAAATTTTTTGAAAGTATCCAAAAATAGGGTAATTCACGACTATTCTGCACAACTTTGTCGCTGGAAGTTTTGGCCTAGAAAGCTTAACAAAGAAGTTTTTGGAGAACTTACTGTGATTTGGCACTTTTTTAAAACGATCCAGCACCATTATCAATGAAAATTTTTTGAGTTTGGTGGACGAGGACATCATAATGAACGCGGTGGATGAGGTGTGCATGGACTGGCAACATAGGGTGGACGAAAAACGAAGACCAGAGATGGAGAGGCTCTTCCGGCAGAGGAGTAGGAAGCTGCACCAATTGGACCAAGAGGATTCGGAGGTCGGATTGAAAGTCCTGTTGTCTTGGACAAAGGATGATGAAGCCGAGAATGAGGCCGAGCACCCATACAAGTCCTTCGGGGACGAATTGGCACCTTTCGACCTGGAAAAATTTCGGCAGGATGTGAACGATGGCAAACCATGTGACGATGAACCCCTGCAAGCAGCGGTGTATTATCTTTTCAAGGTGATGTTTACCCGCAGAAACATATGAATTTCGAGCCGCTACTAGGACATTATAAAATGCTATTTTTTCACTATAATCATTTTTGACAAATATTCCCGGAAACTATTAACCTTACAAGAAATTAGGCTCGATTTTTTGCTGCAATCTTTCATCGAATTTGAAAAATTGATTTGTAGTTAAGTTTAAAAAATCTATAGGCCTATTGAACAAAATGGCATTTTTAAAGTTCTAATGCTTACCTTGTGAAAAATGCGTATTTTTCAATAAATTTGATCTTTTTAATTTTTGATCCCCAGTACAACGATGTCATTTCAGAATTCTGACAAAGTAGGCATCTACCATGCCGGATTGCGCGTCTGTGGAATTGGTAGGTTTGATGAGGATTCTATAGGGCGTCTAGAGCATTAAACTACCTTGATCATTCAAAATAAAATAATAAAAAGGAATGTTATCATCTATTTTTTTATCATCCAGAATTTTATCATCTATATTTGGATCTATTTTAAGAGATTCAAACAAAAAAATTTAATAACTTTTTTGTTCGAAGTTCGAAAAACTAAAGAGACAGGATATTATATAGCCCAGCATCCGTGAAAATTTCTATGAAATTCCCGACCAAACACGCTGAAAATTTCAGAATAGCATTTTTATGGGATGGGAAGTCGGAAATTGGATGGTTGCGCAACCAAATTGTCAAGCGACTTTCCACCCAAAAAATCGCGAAGTGACTGGTATACATACTACTAGGGTTGCACGGAACCGGAACCGGAACCGGAACCGGTCCGGAACTCCCGGTCCCCCCGGAACCAAAGTTCCGGTTCCGGTTCCGATTTTTAAAAACCCGGAACTACCCGGTTCCGGTTTTCAAACCGGTCGGAACCGGAACCAAACATACACCCCTAAGAATGGCATTTTTGGCCGAAAATGCACCCCTAAGAATGGCATTTTTGACCAAAAAATTGGTGAAATTTCTTTAAAAAATCTGAATTTTTTCGTCCAAAAATGCTAACTTTTCCCGCCTCCCAATTATTTATCAATTATATTCATTCTACGAAACTTTATCTGTCTTCTGCCTTTCGTCTTCTTCTCTCCTCCGACCCTTCCCCAAGTAAATTTTTTTGAAAGTTTTTAAATGGAAAAATTGGATTATTTATTAAGAAAATTAGGCTATTTTGGATTACATCTAAAAACTAAAAATTTTGAAAAATTTTCATTAGAGAAAATTTTAATGGGTTGTGTTCTTCCAAATAACATAGACCTTTTAGGAGTCTTCCTAAATTTCATGAACTTATATTCATATTCTTGGATTCTAAAAAATTTCTTAGCCTTCATATACCTACCTTGGATTTTTCAAACAGCTCAATTTTTAGAATTTTTAAAATAGTAGATTGTTAAAACAATTTAAAATTTTTTTAAAATTTTTTTAATTTTTGGCTTAAAAAAGACTGGTTCCGACCGGTTCCGGTTCCGGTTCCGGTCGAAAAACTTGGTTCCGGTTCCGGTTCCGGGTTTGCTGGTTCCGGCCAGTTCCGGTTCCGGTTTTTGTGAAAAGTTCCGGTTCCGTGGCACCCTACATACTACTAGTGATTATTTATTACCATTGCACTTGATGGCAGTGTTGTTAAAAACTCCGAATCGACTCTGCTCCGATTCCGACTCCGGAGTCGGAGCCTCTGGTATGCCGTTTAGAAAACTTTAATCCGTTGCAGAAATCCACTTCCATCGTCCCGGAGTTGAGTTTTGGAAGCCAATGGAGTATTCCACTCGTTTTCCTGGCGGAACTTACTGGTATACTTATTTTGGTATTAGATAGTTCTGTGGACCCGACAATTGCGGATCGTAAGAACTTTATTTTATTTCGATTCAAAAGCAATTTAAATCAAATGGGTTTGATATCAAAAAATAGAGTAAAAAGTTGGCTACAAAATAAGCCAAAGACTGCCCGAATTAGACCATTGTGAACGAAGGATAGCCAAAAACATTTGACCAAAAATTATTTGACCATAACTTTTTTCATTATTTGCCAATTTTAATGAACTTAGGCTTATTTTGTAGATAATTTTTAGCTCTTTTTTTGATATCAGGATGATTTCTCGAGGTTCCATTTGAGCCGAGTTATAACGTGGTCCGTAAATGTCGGGTCCGCAAAAGTTGCACCATGATTCGGGTTATATAGCTAGTCCATTGATTTTACCTTTCAGTGATTACCGACCTATAACCTACAAAGGCAAACCGCTGTATACGGACAAATCATTTCGTCAAATTGTGCCAATTGTCGCGAAGATGAAACCTTTCTTCAGACCAGTTGGCTACAACCTTCTAAACCGAAACTGTCTTCTGTTCGCGCGAACACTTGCCCACCTTATAATTGGTTGATTTTATTTTATATATTTTCATCCCTGGTCTTGGTCTTGATTTGGTCATGATTTTCATCTCTGGTATTGGCCTTGATTTCTTGGTATTGATTTTAGGTTGTGCTTTTATTTACAAAATTTTTTACTGTTTTGCTTCATTAACAATCATATAATGTTCAAAAACTATCAACTATAATTCACACTAAAAACCAACACAAAACCAAGAAAAAAAATTATTCGAAGCCAAGACAAAGACCCACAACAGTGACTAAAAATTTTGCGAAGATAAAGACCCAAAACCGGGACTAAAATTTGTTCGGAGACAAGAGAAAGTCCCAAGACCGGGACAAAGATCACAAGATCTGTGGTCTGGTCTACATAGGTCTTATTTTTACCCTGTTTTTGGTCCCGGTCTTAGTCTTGTTCCTAACACTATTTTAGAGTATTATCATTAAGGAATTGACCGTCATGAAGTGATTGACTGGCCCTCGCAATTGTTGCATCCAGTCAAGAAGCCATATATTATGGCCAAGAGATCGTTTGGCAGACGATTGGAATCCATTCTGAATCCAGATTGGCCAAGTGTAAAAAAAGTTATGGGTCAACTGCACCAGGAAGAACCTAGCAATCTACTCATGGACTCAGAACAGTGTGTTATGTCGTAATTAAAAAAAAATCAAAATCGGCATTTCAAATAAAAATATCAAACCTAAAATGTCCCTCATAAACTTTTTAAAAAAACATAAATTTTTCAAAAAAAACCAGCGATAAAAAGGGTGAGGAATTTTTATTTTTTCAGAATAACTAGATCCTTGTTTTTTTGTTAGAAAATTTCGAGCATTTCCAGTGAACTTAAAAAATTGAATGGCCAAAAAAATTGGCCAAGCAAATTTATGAAGTATTTTTTGGATTTTGTTTTATTTTAGGAACGAACCAGCACCGTCAGAACCAGGTAATAACAGCAGGAATGAGAAGCAAAGATGAGGGAACGAAACAACATGTGGAGTACAGGCCCGAGAGCAGAATATATGGATGGCCAAATTGGGCAAAAATGAACAAAACAAAAGATTTTAAAATATTTTTTTTCATAATTTCAAATAAATTAAAGATATTCATTGAGAATAAGCACATGCTAAATCTTAGCTTTTTGATGGTATTTTAATTATAATATACTACTAAAATGACAGATCAACCCCATAGTCGGGAAAATCCAAAGCTATAATAAGACAGCGCAAAAAATGCGAGAAAATAGGCGCAGAGAAAACGAGACATGATTCTCTGACACGTTACTACAAAACAGCGGAATCACGAAACACCGATTCCGCATTTTCCAGTGTTTCATTGTGTGTGTTTTGTAATTTCGCTTTTCGATTCATTAATTTTTACTTATCACCATTATTTTCAGATTCTGACTCATTCAGCATTGATATCATGTTAAAAAATCAAAAAAGTACTAACTTGTAAGAGATCTATAAGTGATTGAGATGGGATCTGATATGCATTTTCTTGCACTGTTAGAGCTACTCTATAAGTGACTGAGATGGGATCTGATATGCATTTTCTTGCACTGTTAGAGCTACTTTGGATTATACACAGTATTAATTGCAGTTTGATTAAAAAATTAAAAAAAAAAGAAAAAAATATTTTAAAAGTTAAGACAATAAATTTTTTTTCGAATTTCGAACAAACATTTTGAAAAAAGTCGAAAAAACCGTATTTTTCAATATTTTTGACCTTTTTCGATATTTTTGTTCGAAATTCGAAAAAAAATTAATACCAGCAGATAGAGCATAAAATTCTGCACAACTTTGCCTTTTATACTTTTGGTCTAACAGGTCTAACAAAAAAGTTTTTAGAGGACATATTGAGTTTTGATCTATTTTTTTAAAACGCCCATTATGATACTTTTTTTTAAACGCCATAGCACCCTTTCATCGATATGTATTAAACTTCCTTTAAATATGGAAGAATAAAATGTCATTAAGATTTAAAAACATAAAAATTCATGATGCATTGAAATCGTAGTATGATTTTGCAGACCTGACATTTGCAGATCACATTAAAACTCGCTTTAAACAAACCATAGAAAAAATAGTTTGGTGTCAAAAAATAGAGCAAAAAATTATCTAAAAATAAGCCTAGGATCATTTGAATAGGAGAAGTGTGAAAAAAGTTATGGCCAAAATACTCTGAATTTGGCCAAAACAATCTATTTTGGCTATAACTTTTTTTCATAATAGACCAATTCGAATGGGCTTAGGCTCTTTTTAGAGTTAAATTTTTGCTCTGTTTTTTCACACCAAACTCGTTTTTCTAGGTTTTGTTTAAACAAAGTTATAATCGGCAAATGACGAAATCTGCAAATGTCGGGTCTGCAAAAGTCGGCACGCCATTGAACTATATCATAATGTTCCCCTTCCCTTTTCCCTATATCAAACAGGCATATGAACATGCGAAGAGCATTGCGTGCCGTACAGGCATCCAAGAAGTGATTTTCAACCGTCGCATTTGGTCACGTCCCCGTGGAGACCATGGTGGGTAGGAATAGGAAGTAGGGATGCTCGAATGCTTGAAACTCTCGATTTCGAGTTTCGAGTCGAGAAAAGTTTCGGGTTTTTTGGTTTCGGTCTCGGGTTTCGGTACCCAGTTTCGGTCTCGAGTTTTGGGAATTTTCAGATTTCGAACATCCCTAGTAGAAAGTGTTCATTTTTCGGATTAAAAGACTATGAAAAATATGATTTACATAATAAAAAATTATATTTGCCCTGCATCATGAGAAAATACATTCTTTTACAATCTAATCAAAAACATTTTTATCCATTATGATGAGTTCAACCCAAAATGAAAAAAAAAGTTCTGATTTTCTTTCTTTATACATATTAGCCTATCACGGTTCCAACCCGCACACGGACCATGTGCACATCGGCCTTAACCATTGCGGAGCCCGCAAATTCGACTTCATCCCATGCAGAATTTTTGATAATTTATTAGGTAATTATTATTAGAACTGATTGATGATGGTTTTATCCTTAGCTCAGCATATATCAACTTGTCAGTGATAAAATTGTTGCTTGCTGGTAAATCTTTATATTTATTACTCCCCCCTATAAATTTAAAAAAAAAAAGAAAAAATAAACTTAAAAATAAGAGCTTTCAACTCTATTAGAAATAATGTAAACTTCTCACTCAACAAGCTTTGATACTTATTTTTGCAAAAAAAAATGAACGGAAAGGCATCGAATGTTGCCAACCCAATTAATCATAGAGCAATTTATAAACAAGTTTAAGGGTAATAATAAAGATTGGTCAAAATAATTATTAAAAAAAAAGTTTTCTATTCCCCTTGTGTTTAGAGGTTTCAGGGGTGTAGAAAGGGGACAAATCTATAATATTAACACTAGAGACCGGATCGAGACGAGATTTTTCGAGTATCTCGGTTCGAGATTCTCGAAAAATCTCGATTCGAGATCCCTCTCGAAGCTTTTGGACATTTTTCGAGACTTTTCGAGATTCGAGATTTTTCGAGAATCTCGATTCGAGATCCCTCTCGAAAAATCTTCGAGATCTCGAATCTCGAAAACCTCGAAAAATTCGAAATTTCTCGCAAAATATCGAAATATTTTTGAAAAATTCTTATTTATTTGAACCATATTTTAAGCTAAATAAAATCTCTAAGTTAAATCTTCCAATAAATCTCTTAAAATCTCATGTAAAAACTCTTAAAATCTACAATATTCTTTTTCATATATATTTTTTGAATTTCCAGCAACAACTTTTTATATTCATATATAGCGTCATATTTTTCTCTTGATTAATTAGCATTTTTAAATCACATTAGTGAATTTTTTCATGAATAATTTTGTCAAAAGATAATTTTGAATGAAATCTCGAATCTCGATCGAGATCTCGAAAAATTTTCATCGAGATTTTTTGAGATCGAGATTTTTCGAGAGTCTCGATTCGAGATCCCTCTCGAAGCTTTTGGGAGTTTTTCGAGATTTTTCGAGATTCGAGATTTTTCGTGAGTCTCGATTCGAGATCCCTCTCGAACCCAAAGTACGGTCTCTAATTAACACATTATTAAGAGTTACGGTTTAGGTTCAACTTTATTCAAAATGGCCGATGGCTAAAAGGTAATGGCCAAATGGATTTCTTGGTCAATTTTCACTCTTATGTCCATAAATTTGGCTAGTTTTTTAACCTCTGCACTCTCTTTTATGATATAATGTTTAATCTCCAAAAATTCTTCAGTAAAATTTATTCAATAGTTTTATACTTTTGGGCCTATTTTTATAAATACAAATAGGTAAGTAAAAATATAAGTTTATCTTTTTGGCCAAAAGTTTATAATTTTTTTGATTATTTTCAAACTTCAAATTAAAGACAGATTTTAATTAGGCTGTTATTACAAATGCTCATTTGTTTCAGTATAACTCTGTTCAAACTTAGCCTAGAAAAACGAATTTTAAGTCAAAAATTTGGAAAAATAGCTAAAAATCGAGCCTAAATAATTACATCCAAATTGTTCCATTATGAAACAAAGTCCAAATACATGGTTTTGGCCAGATTCACAGTATTTGGCTATAACTTTAGTCACAATGGACTAATTTGGATGAGCTTAAGCTCATTTTGTAGCTATTTTTTTTCTATATTTTTGACATCAAAAAATGTTTCTCTAGTTGCTCTTAAACCGAGTTATAACTTATAACTAGGGTTGTACGGAACCAGGACTTTTTGCAAAAACCGGGACCGGGACTGACCGGGACCGGGACTGACCGGGACCAGGAAAACCGAGACCGGGACCAGATTTTTAACCGGGACCGAGACCGGGACTGACCGGGACCAGCCTTTTTCAAAAAAATTTTTATTAAAAAATTTTCAAGATTTTTTTAAATAAAAAAATCTTTTTAAAAATGTACTGAAAATTATGCACAATTATTTAAACTGGTTGATTGAATGAATATTGTAAAAATTTATCGAAATTATCAAATTTTTTCGCCTATCACTAGAATTTCTTGCTTTTTGTAAGATTTTTTATATTTCTAAAAAAATTTCCTTGCCCAAGCCTCGTCCATTCTTTCTTTTTTCTTCATTCCCTTATATAGCTTAAGAAAATTATAAATTTTTGGATTTTAAAAGCCTATTTCAGAAGTTTAAAAAAATCTTAATTTTTTTCTCAGAGTTCTTTAAAAAATTCTCCAAAATCATACTTGAAAAAATCAAGAAAAAATCTATCACCCTATGAAGAACTATTCTAAAAAAATCCATGCCCTATGATGATCTGCGAAATTTTATGAAGAATCCAAAGCCAAAGAAATTTTTATTCGACCTTGAAAATTTTCAAAAATTTTTTTTGAAAATCCTAGGCCTTGGAAGGTTTATTTTTTTGAAAAATTACACCTTTTTAGTTCAGAAAATATACACTTTTTCTAATTTTCTTTTCCCATTTAAAAAATTTCAACAAAAAATTTGTTTAGAGGAACGGAGAATTGCTAGAGAGAATATAAGTGGACGATAGTGCGAGAGATACATAAAAGTTTCGTAGTAAGAAAATCAATTTGATAGATAAATGGAGGGGCGTGAAAATTTTGCATTTTAGGACAAAAAAATCTTTTTTTTTGAGGAAATTTCACCATTAAATAATTACATTCGAGTCGAAAAATAGTCGAAAAAATTTCAATTTTTCTTCAAAACCCAAATCAACCCAAAAAATTCAAAATTTCGCCAAAAATGTCATTCTATGGGGTGCATTTTCAGTCCCGGTTAGTCCCGGTCTCAAAAACCGGAACCGGGAAATCCCGGTTTTTAAAAACCGGAACCGGGACTCTGGTCCCGGGGTGACCGGGAGTCCCGGACCGGTCCCGGTCTCGGTCCCGGTTCCGTACAACCCTAGTTATAACGAATGATCGCAAATGTCTGGCGCATAAATGTCCGGATTACATTCTATAATAATATCTTATGGTTTTGGAAATGAAAAATAATGACCATTTTACATATAGGTAATGCCTATTTGATCCCTTATTATTCTGCTCCTTTCTTACATTACATCTAATAAGTATGTTGGATTATATCCATGTTTTTATTGCAGATAGAATATTGAAATAAAAGGTTCATTAAACATTTTTATTGCTTATGTAATTTATAAAAAAATAAAATATATTTGTTGTTGTAATTCTTTAAATGCTCTTAGACAAAAAAACATTGTTTAATACATCAATTTTGCATAAATTTTTGGCGTTTTTTTATCATTTGTTCCATTGGTTTTGCAATGCGCGAAAATGCATGTTCGTACGGTCCAGCATGTTAGGCGGTTCCAATGTCGTTGTCTTTTTGTTGGCCTCCAATCGTTGTTGTAAAAAGTATTGATAAGTGATGAGGGTGATCACGGCGTGCAATAACAGGAGCTTAACATTTTTTTATTTTTAGTAAAATTATTAAAAAAAACATAAGTATTCTATTTATAAAGATAATCCTCCTCCACCTCCAAATTTTTGACTGCACTAAAATTTTCTAAAAATGAGGACAATTCCTTATTACGCCAAACTGGAGTCAGCTTCGGATTCTACGCTCTTGGAATCCTTAAAAAGATTTTTCCCTCGATTTTAAAATCCTAACTATTAGCAAGCCATATAGTAAGAATAAATATTAATGGTCTTTTTTCATTAAAAAATTTATTGTAAAGTTAATAGCCTTTTTCAAAAAAAAAATATTGTATATATGTATCAATTTTTGCATTTGTTATACCTTGGTAAGAATTTTTTTTTAATTAATCATTTTACCAAAGCACATGCTTCATAGTTGATCTTAAAGGTGAACAGGCCGATCTGGTCCTTGATGGCCCGAAAATAAACAGACAAAGCGATGAAAATGGTGAAGAATATTGTGTAAGAAAAGTCCAGCGGGAAAATGATGTTCATGGTCAGCAGATTCTCGCGCATCTGGTAATGCTGACTCAGGTTGTAAATGGTCGCGGTTCTAAACATTTCAAGAAAATTCCTGATTTTCGAACTTAAAAAACAAAAAAAAGCCGCTACATAAGATAGGATATGGAATTGCTTATTTAGTTTTTACTAGAATCTTTGTAATAATTTTTAGGATTTTCGAGAAATAATCGAGTACCTATGCCAGCGAAGAGAAATACATATAAGCTTCGAGTTTGTTTGGCCATTTGAATTTTTTAAACAATTATTATCCAAGCAGATATTTTGGAGCCTTTTGTGGGGAAAATTTTTTTAAATTAATTTTTAAAATGAGAAAATATCAATTTGATTGCATGTTGGACCCAAATCTAGGCCAAAAAATTTATAGTTTGTAAGATCGTATTTTGGCATTCAGATCGATGATTCTTTAGTTTTTATTTTTGAAATTTATACCCCATAAATACTTTTTGCTGATCATGTTCAATTTTCGATTCTTCTCTATCAACCAGTAGTCACCGATGGGGATGCACAAAATGATGGCCAAAAAGAAATAATGGACATTGTAGAGGAAGGCCATGTTATACTCATTGGTCAACGCAATGTACACCTTCGAAAATTTGTAAGGAAAATTTTATTTTATAATTTTTAGAAAGAAAAGAAACCATATAAGTATTGTAGGCCGCCGGACTGTCCATAAATGTGGTGAGGAATATGTACAGGCAAAATGCGAATGTGATTAGGACCTGAAAAAGGAATGCTCATTGTAATACAGCTAGGAATTGTTGTTTGACAAGCTAATTGATCCCCGGTCTCGGAAAATGACCGGAGCTAAGAAGTAACAAAGCGCCATATTTGGAAATTGAAAAAATTCAAATATTTCGACTTTTTCGTAAATTTCAAAAATTACCAAAACATCAAGTTATGGCCTAGGAAAGTCAAAAGGCGGTTTTGACTCTTTTTATTTTATTTCATTACGATTAAAGCATAGTTTTGGTATCTCTTTCGAATTTCGAAAATTTCTAATTTATATTACAATTGCCAGAATGCAGGTGACGCCGAACATTTGGCTCCGGTGTCGTTCGTACTCGCGCACCCTCAGCGTTGCCCACACCCGTTCCGCCATCACGGCACAGTGAAGCATCGGTGAGGCGGCAAGGTAGATGTAGAAGGGCAGCCGGAACAGGTAGACCAGGCCCACCGGGGTAAGACACTCGCAGGGGTGACGGTAGGTGGACATGATGTACTGTAATGGAGAATGAGTAGTCCTAAGAATTAATTACTCTGAAAATTGGTCACCAAGGAAATTTGGACAATTTAGGACTAAAAAGCTTTTCGATCATGGTATAGGGCTCTTATTAGTGGCTCGGTTTGGATTCCGCATGACTCGTATTTTCGTTTGGGATTCCGCATGCCTCTAATTGAGAGTAAGTCGAATGTTTAGGTTGGAATCTTATTTTGCGCGAGAAACGATGCGACACACAAAGTTTACACGAATATCGCTAGAGTCCCAGTCCGGTCCTTAAGTCCCCCCACTCAAAGTTAGGGATGCTAGTATTTGTGTCTAATCAATAAGATAGTACAGTACATATAAGACAGGAAAGTAATTAATTTTATTTTTTTCTCGGATTCTATTTTATCTCTGATTTTGATTTTCAGCACAACAAAAAGATATCCTCATTTATTTTTCTTACAATATTCCTGACATTCCTGATGATATATGACCAAATGAACTGCATATAGAAGAACATCATAGCAATGATGAGGATCTGAAAATGAATTTGGAGGGTTGCGACCAGTGTTGTCAATGATCCGCCAGAGCATGATCCAGGATGATCTGATCCATGATCTGATCTGATCTGATCCAAGGTCCCGGATCAGATCATTTTTGAAACCTCTGGATCAGGATCAGATCATTTTTGAAACCTCTGGGTCAGGATCAGATCATGTTTTGGATCATATTTTCACATGATCCAAAATGATCCAAAAATTTGCAATTTTTCTTTGAAAAATGGTCATTTTCGTCCCAAATTTTGGAATTTTCCGGCAAAAATTATGAAATTTTCGACCGATTATCCAGAGAAAAATTTAGTTTTTCAAAAAAAAAATTAAAATGACGGTCAGGTCAGGGTCGATTGAGTCTGTATCTGTACGATAGAGTCTCCAGGGTGGAAAAATGGTTGTAACACGGTTCAAACTCAACCTAGAAAAAACGAGCTTGGTGTCAAAAGATAGCCCTGAATGTCTGCTATAAAATTGCCAAAGAGACTGATCGAAATGAATGGCCAAGTGCAATTTGGCCAAAATCACGATTTTATGGCAATATGGCCATAACTTTTTTTTGCACTTGGCCATTCATTTCGATCAGTCTCTTTGGCAATTTTATAGCAGACATTCAGGGCTATCTTTTGACACCAAGCTCGTTTTTTCTAGGTTGAGTTTGAACCGAGTTACAACCATTTTTCCACCCTGGAGACTCAATCGTACAGACTCAATCGACCGAGTTCGTAAGAATGATGTACATCCTTAAAGAAGAAGCCCAAAAATTGCAAAAAAAAATTCCGATGACTTATTGGAATGCCATCACTCTTCAAGACAGAGAAGTTCATCAAAAAATTTAGCTTAACAAAAAATTGACCAATTTTCGTAAGAAATTGAATGAAAAAGCGGGAGTTTTCTCTGGCGGCCCTTATGGAACTGAACTGCTTTTGTTTCGTCGACCCCCTGCTGGTGCCCCCCGGAAGGATCTAGGATTTCAGCGTGGAGGGTATCCATGTCCAGAGTTTAACCACAAATTTTTAAAAAATTTTAAAATATAGGCCATTTTTCTTTAAAAAATGGTCATTTTTTGCAGTTTTGGAAAAATTATATCTTATTTCTAGGATGTTGAAGAAAACGGGCTGCTGAAGAAAATTTTGAGATTTTTAGACTCCTTTCGAAAATTGTCAATTTTTCTTCTTAATTTTCGCTTTTTTCTTACCTTTCCCTCCCCGAGCCCTTATGGATTTCTCATTTTTTTGACAGGCTTTTTTTGACTTACAATTCAACATTTCGAAGAAATGCAATTTAAAACTACTTTCTTAGCAGTAAGTTATTTTGAATTGAATTAATATTGCTAAATAATGAAAAAAAATGAGAAAGTAATTAATTTTTTGGTTTTTGACTCTTTTTATTTTATAAAAAAATTAATTACTTTCTCAAAAAGGATGGATTTTTTGGAAAAAAAATATGAAAAAAAATTTCGGATCATGATCCTGGTGATCTGATCTGATCCAGATCATGATCTGACGTGATCTGATCTGATCTGATCCTGATCCAGAGGGTCGGATCAGATCAGATCAGATCATTTTTGATGATCCAACCTCCAGGATCAGACAGGATCAGATCATTTTTAAAAATGAGGATCATTGACAACACTGGTTGCGACTTGCGATTCTGCATTGGGGTGGGGGTCAAACATTGATATGCCATTTTAAAATAAATTCAGGGACAAAATATCCAAATCACTTACCTATATATTAGAGTGTTTAAACATTCGTCCATTTTTAAAAATGCCAATCGACAAATTTTTAGCTCGTCGATTCAAAATCATTAAAATCCATATTCGGTTAAACATATGTTTTTCAATTTTTGTAAATCTTACATTAAAAATTTTAAATAATTTCAGGTTTTTTCCTTCCTAAAAATCGGTAAATGAATTTACATAATCAAAAAGTAAGCTGACCTAAAAAATAAATGAATAAATAAAAAAGTAATTAAAAAGGACTTGCCAGTAAATTTTTATGCAAATTTGTCGGCGGATTCTTTTTACAGAACCAATAGAGTCGGGCAAATGCACAATTGAATGCAATGCCAAGGATAATTTGGCAAATTCGTACAATGTTGAACCGAACATCTGTCATAAATGCTTCGGCCTCCAGACAATCCAAAGTGTTGTTGTTCGTTGTTGTGTTCATCATGTATTTTTCGATGATTTTTTTACGAGTTGATCTTAAACAATGATTATTTTTATATTTGATTAGTTTAAATAATAGCTTTTGTTCGTATAATAAATTTAAGGCTATGAAAAGTTAGAAAAAACTCAAATTATTATACATATTTCGAAGTCTAGAAGTGTTCGTCAAGGAAAAAATTTTTTTTAACAAAACTGAAATAAATTTATTCAATGCATTTAAAGCATCAAGGATTAAAAAATATAAACATTAACTTTTACGGTAAAATAATTTTACAGATTTTTATTCATTCTAAATGCTTGAGGACCAATTACTTTAAATTAAAAAATAATAATTTTTATAGGTTATGTCATATGTACTCAAGATTATAAATTAAAGCCAAATTCGATCCTCAAGATCCTCAGATTTTCTGAAAGTTAAACTAATTTTTAGAGTTTTAGTTTGTCGGGATCCTCAAGCCTCAAGTTCGAATGCTCAAATATCTGGTACTCAAGTGTCGCATCAACAATGTAACATTAATGTGCAAAATTCAACCCAACAATTGGGGCTTTTGGCCACTTAAGATTATCACATTTTATCGCGAAAATGATGATGAAAACGGCATTTATGTCCTAGTCATCATATCATCTGACTTCAAGGCCTATATGTGAAGAACACAACTTTTTGCACATTTTGTCCTTCAATATTAGTCGGATAAAATAAGGAAGATAAAGGGTCCACAATTATAGTTTGATGTGTGCGATGTTACGGTGGGCTAAGATAGGTACAAAATGGATCGGCGGGCTAATAATGGATGAGCATGGGACCCAGCAGATATCAAGGAGTACGCAGCCATACAATACATGTTGTGTTTTTGCGGTTTGCTGACGTCAATAGGATGTGTTGTTAAAAGGATACAAAATATCAGACCCTCTTCTTTACGATTTATTTTTTATAACAAAATATTCATACATTATAATTTAGCACCACTAATATAAAAAATGAAAAATTGAAAAAAACACAAATATAAATATTAGTACATCCAATTGAAAATATGACCTTTCTAAATATAATATTGCGAACAAACATATGATATTAGATAGAGCACGTAATTTTTAAAAATCGGACCTGATCCGGGTCCCGGAGTCCGGAAAAAGTCCGGGAAAGTCGGTGCCCTCCNGGCCGCCCCGCACCCCGGCCCGGGTCCGAGCAAAAAAAAATATTAGATGTTAGAAAAAAAAATCAAAAAAAAATCTCCGAAGATTGTTACTTTAATTTCAGCACAATGGTTCATTTAAAATAGCCAAGACATCATCTAAACATCAAAAAATCAAAAAAAAATGTTCGGAGGATGTTTTGATCATGTTTGTATGAACCTGTGCTGCTCTTACCAAACAAACGGATGTTTTGCAAATATTTAGAAAAATAACGCAACAAAACACTCACCGAAAACTATAACAAGTATACATCCACATCAAACAAAACACTTTATTGATATAAAAAAAGCAAACAAAAATAATTGTCCTCAAATCTCCTTACAGCAGTATCTTCATAAAAAATTAAGAAACATCATATTTTATTCATATTGTTTAAGTAGTTATGTTAAAATTTTCGAATAATTTGTGCATTTTTTATAGATGACATTAAATATTAATGTAATGTATTATTTTTAAATTTTTCTCATTTCAGGGTTCGTGTTTTCCATAATAAACAATTTTAAATGTAATAATAAATATTTTCAGAAAAGATTTTAAGATTCCCAATTAGACCAAATCTCGCGTCGAATTTTTCAATAAACAATTTGATTTTAAAATTTTGCATGTCATAGGCGGCTTTTGTTCATCCGTTTGGTCAAACATGGTCAAAATAAAGCTCTTCATTAAGCGTGATGAAAATATTGTGCAAAGTTCGAATAAAATTGGAGGAAATAAGAAAATATTAGAGAAAGTGAAGAATAAAGCGATGAGCATAACAATAAAAATAAAAGAAAAGAGTAAAATAAAAAATTTTCCTGTGTATTTTTCGAATTTTTGTACATTCAATAAAATGATGATGTATTTGGAAGAATGGAAAACAAGATTATGATAAGAAAATAACAAAATTATTTAAGAGGAAAAGGAATTATAAATAATGAATTACATGTTCAAAGCCATAAAAATAATTGCACTGGCCAAGATATAAAAAGGAAAAGCGATCAAAAATCAATTCTAATGCTTTAACCTAAATTAATATTTTCTAAATTAAAAAATAAAATATTTTAACTCATTATGTTCATAGGTGATTAAATAATTTTTGTTATTGTTCATAGTTTTATCAGAGAAGAAAAAGACTCATTTTCAAACCAATTAAGTGGATGATCATATCGTACTTTTTGATTTAAAATAAAGATAAATTTTATGTATTGATACCAGGGAAAATATTTTCCAAATAAATAATGGACTTCATTTTCCTTTCTTTTTATTTTCTTTAAGAAATAATTGTAAAAAGTTCTTTTTAAAATTCCCATTTGCGAAGATTGTTCAAAACGTATCAAAAATATATATAAAAATCGTAAATCTAGATCTCCCTGTCCTACATAGAGCTATAAAAAATGAAAATACTTGGGGCATACTAAACCTATGCAGGTTAATTAATCTGATTTAAAATTGATCTTTGATCTTAAAAATAATAATTAAAAATTAAAGCAATTTAAGGAAGGACTGACCCATAGAAAAGTGAAAATGAGAAAATAAAAATAAAAGTTTAAAAATAATGAATTAAATTCCCTATTTTCTCCTCCTCTTCCTACTTCGTTGTTCTTCTTGGCCCATCAATTGGGCGATGGTATTAGTAGTATCATTTTTCCGGAACACATCATCCTCACCCATGTTTTGCACTGTCATTTTGTAGGCTTGTTGAAGGGTTTTTCGACTGAAATCGGTTAAAAAAATAATAAACAAAAACCAAGATAATTCAGGATAATTTTTCGAATAAAAAATTTTGACCCAAAATCATCAATAAAAGGTTTTTTAAGTTTTAAATATTAATATTTTAAAATGCTTCTTCATCTTAATTTATTTCGTTAAAAATAACTCCATAATTTTCATGCAAATATTATAAGTTGCAAAGAATAATAATAAAGGGTAAAAATTAAAAAATAAATGCAATTATAATCAATTATTTAAAAAAACCCGTAATAAATTCATTAAAAAAAAGAAAAATATCTTGCCTGGCGTCGTTGACATCGAAAGATATTTCCCTGCCGAAAGGCCTTAGATGGTAAATTAGATATTCAAGAGTGTACCTGGAAAATTACATTCATATATTTTTAAGGATTGAATTCATACATCAAATTCGGATTCACGTAATGGAATGAGATGGCATAATCGCTACAGCAATTCGGACCCTAAAATTTGGTTAACTAAAATCATTTAAAAGAGCAAAACAGGAATGTAAATATTACTTGAAATTTTTTGAACATTGGAAATTTTCATTTCCTGTTGAAATGCTTAGCAGTAGGGTCAAAGATTATATATTAAATTTTTGCACATTCGGATAGCCAGGGGAGAAGCTTAGGGTGAGGGATACGAGGAGTTACGTACCCATCCCCAAGACCGAAATATAAAAAATTGGTGCTATGTCATTACCTCACTTGTGCCAAAAAGGGCGTTACCTCACTAGTGCCAAAATGACAGAGAGAGGGATAGATGAGCCGCTGACTATGACTAGGTACTACTAAATGACTAACATGGATAAAACGACAAAATATGGAAAAAACATGTAAAATAAACAAAAAATTATTATTATTTTATTTAAAAAATACTAATTTAAGAAAAAAAGTAAAATAATTTTTTTAATTCCAAAAAAACCAAATTAATTTTTCCGAAAAACAGGCCTTTTAAAAGTTTTTTTAATTTCCTGAGGTTACAGAATTTTTTGAAAAATTTGATCTTTTAAATTGTATTAGATTCACAAATTAATAATTTGGTTTTAGAAAAAAAATTTCGAAAAAATCCTGATTGAATATGATATGAATTTTTAGAATTTTCCTATAAACTTAATCTCCATGATTTTTATTTATTTTTTCTTATTTCAGTTCTTAATTATAAAAATAATAATTTTTTATTTTGATCAGTATTTCGTCTTTTTTTGCTGCTGTTAGTCATTTAGTAGAAGTCAGCGATTCATTCATTTACTCTCTGTCATTTTGGCACTAGTGAGGTAACGCCCTTTTTGGCACTTGTGAGGTAATGACTCAGCACGTAAAAAATTAGTGGGTCGGGATTTAAAGAAGTTGGTCTAAAAAACTAAAAATCAAAATTTTCTTCGGCGGCCCCATCGGGACCTTGACATCCCAAAATACAATAAAAATTTACCATAAAAGCAAAAAATTACCAATTTTCTTAGGATAATGGTTGAAATTCCAACTAGCCTGATTTTGTAGCTATTTTTGCTCTATTTTTGACAATGGATTCATTAATTAGGTTGTTTTTAACCGGGGTTACAAAATTAATTTTAAAAAATTCCACCTGTTCCATAGGGTAGTAGATGTACTGCCAGAACCAGAAGCTCGGGTCAACATGGCCCGGGGATAAATGATGTTCAGGGACGAAGGGCAGGAATCGATGATGGCCTTCAGCATCTCGGGAATCGCCCGCCTTGACTCCGATTTTCTCGAGACAAAGACCCATTTCCGCGTCCTCGGCACCCGACTCATCGGCCTTGAAATTAAAAATTCACTTCTAATTAAAAAATTAATTCTTCAAAAAAGGTAGCCAATGGGACTAGGGTGGTAGACACATTCTTTTAAAATAAAAATGATAAAACAAATCCGTAATAAAATGGCCAAATTCCCAAAAAAACTGGGTACTTTTTCAGTTTGGTTCGTCGATTTGACCCCCAAATTTTGATTTTTTCCATTTTTTATTCAAGAAAAGATGTCCTCGGGGTAATTTTTGAGGCTGAATCCCAATTTGACTCATCTGACGTCATTTTTTGACGCCGACATCCAATAAATTTCGTAAATTATGTCAAATGGACATCAGATTCGGATACGGCGTAAAAAATTAGCCCTTGAGGAAAGATTACAAAAAAAAAATAAAAAAAATTGTTCAAGATATTTGGGGGTCAAATCGGAAACCGAAACTGAGAAAGTATCAAAAACACCAAAATTTGACACTGGCAGCGGGACTGCGGAACAGAGCGCTTAATGTATAAAAAATGCTTACTGTAAACGAGAATAAGAAAATAGCTGACAAATCGATTTAAATTCGAGCTCAAGTCAATATTCACAAAGCAAATCCAAAAATAAACTGGTTCAAAGTTAAAAACTTTAAATTCAATTACAACACATAAAAAGATTCGGAAAATAAAAAATAAATTACCCACTTTGCATTTTTGTTTATTCGGCAGTCCTTCCTCGACAAACATCCTCAATGCCTTTTTGCTGAGCACATAGCCGGCTCCGCCACTCATATATCCCTGAAAAATTGGGTAAAATATGGAAAATATTTTTTAAAAAATATGTAAAATCCGAAAAATTGCCTGTTTAGTGAAGGGTTTGAACTTGCATCCATAATAGACGGGTTCCTCTGGAGAATGGGCCATTAGCAGATAGCGCAGGTTCTCCAAAATCACAAATGTGTCGTCGTCCGCTTTTAGGAACCAATCATAGTCATTCTAAAAATTTTTATAATTTAATCATGCTGAAATTTCCAAAAAAATATATTTGATTTTAGTTTTGGTCATTGAATCTTTGAAATTTTTCCATATTTATTTTGGATTTATTATTTGAATTTATTATAATAGTATTGACTAACAAGGTGATGATCATAGGCGTATTTGAAGGCGGCCTTGGTCTTGCCCCAGAGGTGATTTCTGGAAGGAATTTGTGTATAATTTCGGACCTAAATATTTTTTAATTAGGTATATACTTTAAAGCATTTCATTATTAAACTTGTTGAGATTTTTTCATTTTTAAAGAAATTATTAATCGGAATTTCTATAATATTCTGGTATTTTCCGAATTTTTAATCTTATTAGGAAGCCTTTATTTTAGGCTTAGGATAATGTCTTATCTTTATTTTTCGTGACCTTTTTCAGTTTCTTTACATTTAAATTAAATTTTTATTTTAAATATTTTCACACTTCTACATTCTATGGCATCTCTTTCACCCCACCCTCTAATGTAGTTGCATGATTTTCCTAAAGGAATTCTGATTTTTAGACCCTATATATTTTGATTTTTAAAATTTTAGATCAGAGCCCTGCGCTTTTTTCCACTTTTTCCCCCTAATCAAGGGGTAGGTTTAGGTCAGTGCACCGGTTTTCACCCCACGTGCTAGAAAAATGATCATCTTTTTTTCAGGTAAAACATAGAGAAGTGAGTTTGATGTCAAATGATAGCCCTAAATGTCTGCTATAGACTTGCAAAAACATCTATCCGAATTGGCCAAGTAGAAAAAAAAAGTTATGGCCAGACCAATGACCAAAAACACGATTTTATGGCTTAACTTGGCCTCAACTTTTTTCTACTTGGCCAAATCGGTTAGTTGTTTTTCAAGTTTATAGCAGATATTCCTATCATTTGACACCAAACTGATTTTCTCTATGTTTTACTTGAAAAAAAAGTTGATCATTTTTCTAGCGCGGAGGTGAAAACCGTTGTTTCGGGTTTAGATCCTACCTTCCCTCGGAGATGTTCAGGTTCACCGCCGGCAATGCCGGGTCGTCCTCGGAGGACATGAACACAAATTTGTTGCACCTTCGCGCCCATGTAGCCTTCACATGTATTGCACGCTTCTCGTGGTTCTGCTTTCCCGTCAGGATCCAACAATAAATCCGAACTCGCCGCGCAATCTCCGCAGCAACACTGTTTTCTCCTGAAATTTTTAAAACTTTGAAAAATTAAAGATACATATTAACTTTAAATGACAAATTTTCCATTTAAAAAAAACCTATTTCATTTTTAAATCAGTTTGTGGAAAACATATGTGGTCTTGTGGCAGTCTCTTGGGGGAGGAGTATACACATTATTCCCCTCGCGCAGGAAAAATGATTATAACTTTTTCCAGAAAAAAACTAGAGAAGTGAATCTAGTGTTAAAGGACAGTCCTAAATGTCTGCTATAAAGTTGCCTGAACAATTATACGATTTGACCAAGCAGAAAAAAGTTATGGCCAGATCTTTCGCCGAAAAAAACATAATTTTATGAATTAACTTGGCCAGAACCTTTTTTCTATAATTGGCCAAATCGGATAATTGTTCCTGCAAATTTATAACAGACATTTAGATCTATCTTTTGACACCAAATTCATTTCTCAAGGTTGAAAAGGTTAAAATCATTTTTCTGGCGGGGGAGGAAATTGCTTCTGGATGCTGCATTGAATTTTTTTTCTAAATTTTTACAAATTTCTGGGTCTGGGTATTTAAAATTATGAGTTTGGCAAACTATTTTACGTTTTACCATATATGTTAATAAAAAAGGAAATTTAAGATATTTGCTATTTTTTAACAAAAATTTCGGCCTTAAACCTTCATGAGCATGTGTGCCATTGGCATGGAAAAACATCGGCGCCGACGGGGCATCCACATCGTCCAGCTCGGCATCCGAGTGCGGGTCATTGTGGTGGGAATGCCTGTGATCATCGGCTTTTTCATCATGTTGCTCATGAGAATCCTGGAAATGTTTTTGAAAGACTGAGGATTTCAAAAATTTTGCAGAAATTAAGGATTTTTAGTAGAAAAGTTCGAAATTTAGGTCTTATTGTTAGGACATCTTACTCCAATCTAGCCCGCAAGAAATTTGATCATTTTTTGCAAAAAGGGAGAAAATTTTTATGTAACTTGCAAGGGTTCCGGTAGTCCCGAGGGGCAGTTGGAAAAATTTTGAACATCTTAAAACCTTTTCGTAAAAATTTTTTTTATCAGCCCACCTCTAACACAATATATTTATATGCTATTGTCCAAAGCTAAGAAAATTTTTTGGGGTCGAATAGCGGCAAAAAAATTTTTTGTGTTTTTAGAATTAGGTTAAGGGCGTCGGCGGTCCAGAACAATTTATAATTTTAGGCCTCTCGTTCTCTAGAAAAATGGTCATTTTGTATAAATCATTCGATTTATGTATGTATTCCTTCCCTTCCCTCTCCCAATCTCCTGAAAAATTTCCATTTTTCGGTTTTGAGGCAGGGAAGCTTCTGAAATTTTGTTTTTTTCGCAATTTTATGATCAAAAAACCTGAATGATCAGCGGGCGCGCGTATTGTGCGATCTTGACTCCGGCGGGAAAGGGGCTGAAATAGGGTCCGCCGGCGGGGAACAACACCAAGGAGAGCACAAAACCGATGAACACGCCGATCGATAGGTTGAGCAGGGTGGCGGAGAATCGATTGGAGGCCATTGTTGTGGCTGTAAAGAGTAGGCTGGGGTTTTTAGTACATGGGGAGCAAAATTTTTTAGAGGAAAAATTCGGCTAAAAATGCATGAAAAATCTGAAAATTGGGCGAAAAATTCGCGCAAAAATCAGCAGAGGGTTCTCTGGTAGGAATGGAGGATTGTAGGACATTTGCGGCCCCTACATTTGCGACTCTCGCTATAATCGGTTCAAAACAAACTCATCAGAGAAATGAACTTAATGTCAAAAAATAGAGCAAAAAATTAGCTACAAAATTAGCCTAAGTTCACTTGAATTGGATAGTTAGGAACAAAGTTATAGCCAGAACAATATTTTTGTCCAAATTTGCAATAACTTTTTTCACAGTGTACTTATTTGGATGAGAATAGGCTTATTTTGTAGCTAATTTTTTGCTCTATTTTTTGACATCAAAATCATTTTTCTAGCTTTTATTTGAACTGAAGTGAGTTATAGCGAATGGGCCGCAAGTGCCGGCACACCGGAATGGAGGACAAAATTGTGCCTTTTTTCGTTCGATGGTGGAACATGCATACTAACATAGTTAGAGTCATTTCGTCCAAAAAATAAACCAATAAACCTAGATAGTTATAATTAAGAATGGGATTTTTAGTTTAAACTATTTTTATTTTTGGGGTAAAAACTAAAATATTTATGAATCTAGTATCCCGGTTTTTAGGAACTAAAAATCATATCCCTAGTCCTATATTTATTGAAATCCCATGAAAATTTCAAAATTTACGGGAACCACAAAAAGCCGTTTAGGCCTATTTTTTTTAATTTTGTTGCATATATATTTTGTTTTTTTAGTGTGGCTATTTGAGCGTGGAGGCTTAGGTATTATTCGTATTAGCTTAATGTAACCTAGAGAAATGATTTTGCTGCCAAAAGATTACCAAAGTCTGCTACAAAAATGCAAAAAGACCATCCAAATTGGCCAAGTGGGAAAGGAGATATGGCCACATCTCTGGCCAAAAACCAGACTTGTGGTCAAAGATGTGGCCATAATTTTTTCCCACCTCTGGCCAATTCGGATGGTGTTTTTTGCATTTTCGCATCAGACATTCAAGGCTCTCTTTTTAAACCAAAATCGTTTTTATAAAAAAATAATTTTAGTTTATTAGTTATCTGGCTCCATACTCAAATGTCCCCTCCATGAGGAGTGAGGGTGAGGATTATAAAATTGGAACAAATTGGACGTACAAATGTACCAAGAAACGCGAAAAAGGAAGAAAGTTCAAAATTATTCGATACCCACCAAAGATCCATAATTTCCTAAAATTTTGGTCGAAAATTTTAAACTCAAAATTGTTGAGCATAATCGCGATTTCTGTGAATAAAAATCCAAAAATGCGTAAATAAAAAAAATCATTTTGGAAGATAAATATTGAAATTTATGGACCAATGGAAAAAGTGAAAATGCACTTGTTTTGAGTGGGGGGGGGGTTGTATAACTTTTATGATGGTACACAGGACGAATGATGCCTAGTGAGATTAGTTTTATTTATAGGATTATGGCAATGGCTGTTTACGTGGATTTTTATGTTGTTCGTCCCGATGTGTGTTATTAGGAATAGTGCATGGATCTGCCCCATCCAGATTTTCCAAAAAGTAAAAAATAAAATTTTGGCGTAAATTCGCTGGAAAGCCACCAAATTTTATATCAATAAAAATTGAAAAACTAATTTTAAAAATTAAAAACTAATTTTTTTGAGTAGGATAAAGAAAGTTTAAATTACAAGTTCTGACTAATAAATACTATTAAATACCTATAAACATTGTAGAAGAAAATTTTTTTATAGGATATTGAAAAAAAATTTAAAAATTCGCCCAACCCTAAAGTGGCAATTTTGAAATTTGGAAAAAATATTTTTCTCCAAGACTTTGGATTTTCTCAGGAATTTGAAAAATTTATAGCAAAAGCTAGTTTCGGACCTAATAAATAATGCCCCCCCCCCCTTGCCCATAGCCACACCCCACCCCTCTTTTTGGAAAACCTGAAATAGGCAAATAAATGTTCCTTGAGGAGGTGTTCAGCGAATCTAAATGATGGTCACCTCTGATTTTTCAGTTTTTTTTCTATTTCGCAAAAGGATAAGAGGGAGGGAAGCAAAATTCTTCTATTCGAGGAGAAATCAATCGTTATAAATAATTTATAAAATTTAACGTTAAATAAACACTGGAATTTTAGGTCGAACTCATGTTTTTTTTTTGAATTTTATTAGAAGGTTTTGTCCAAAAATTGACGATCACCTTTAAAATTCAATAATTAACTCACCCAAAACTGAAAAATTAAAAAAAATAATCTATATATTGTTGGCCGCAAAAATCTACGGACTATCCATCCATCGGATTTTCATATAATTGAGACAGATGTTCAAACAATAATTTTTTTGATTTTTACATATTTGACTGACTAAACTGAAATTAATTTCAAAATTATGAAGGAATTAAAAATAATAAAAAATAATTTAGGCGTCATCTTTCAAAAAAAATAAATGAAAACTAGGGCGATAACGTTACCAAATAAATTTTCACAAAAAGAAGTCGAAGGAAAATCGCAATGTAAAATAATTATTCTTGGGAGTGTATAAAGCACGTCATCGGCGAGATTTCCACTCCCAAAAATAAAGACTAGGACGTTGAAAAAACTGCCAAATGATTCTATCCAATTGAAAATTTTTTAAAGTTGCTAGGTCAAAACTTCATTTTATGTAGAACTTTAGACCCTATCTTTTGTTTTTATTTTATTTTTTCCGAATTAATTCTCAAAACAAAAAGATCATTTTTTAATTTTCTGCTTATATTTGACTTATATATTTTTTGGTAAAGACCGAGATTAAAAAAAACCCGTACCCGGATTTTGGGAACACCCCCGGACCGGATCCGGCCGAGTCTGGCATCGGTCTTTAATTTTTGGCCTCTAGCCTTTATAAAAAGCTTAAATTCAAAATTGGGCCAATTTGGCGGGTTTTTACTCCGAGCAACAGAAATAAAAAAAATTGTAAATCCTTAAGATAAATACACGGATCTTGTAAAAAAATTTGTTCATATGTCAGAAACGAAGATGAGGATGACCACCAAAATTGGCGGGCTGCTAAAATTGCAGGCTTTATGTACAAAAGGATCTTGGTGCGGATTTGTGGATGGGATGAAGAAGCGATCATTTTGTATATATAATTGGGGGCGAAAAATGATTGCAGGGGGAAGGGGCAAAATCACATTCCTCTCAATTCAATGTACTATTTCCGCAACATCTGTTTCTCTGCCTCTGCTATTTCGTTGCTCTTGGGTGCTCTGACCTTGTACTATTTTCCTGATCTTTTTTTCTCTACCGCATAGCTTCTTTCCTTCCATGCAGTATTTTTGCTATTCTCCAACTACGCTATTTTCATTGGTTCTTTTCTCTGCATCCTTTAATGTTGTTTATCCGCTAGCTCCAAATGCACGAAACAACTAAAGGAGGAAATGCCTAATAATGGCGAAAAAGTTCATTAAAAATTATTTTAAAGGTGTGATTGTGATGAAAATTCGGTAGCATTCTTGTATTTTTTTATCAAATTTTTCAAAATTAAAATCTATAGCACAAAAAAGGTGTAAAGCAGGGCTGTTGAAAATCGAATTTCAAAAAACGGGAGACGGGAATACGGGAACCCCAAAACACGGGACGGGAAAAATTAAGGGAACGGGATTGGCCAAAAACACGGGAAATACGGGAATACGGGAGAAGGGAACGGGAATTTACATTTTTTTTATTCGTATTTAAAATTGTAAATTTTTCTACAAAAAGCAAATTTTTTGTTACTGACAAAAAATTTTGGTGACCCAATTAGGTGTCCACCGAAGAAAATTTCGAGAATTTTCCATGGAAAGGAGGTAAGACCAAAATTTTTATGAAGGAAATTTTACGAATCACACCGGGGGGGGGCAAAAACAATGGGAAGTTGGTTATCGGAGGCCCCGTTAAGGAACGCCGGAGAAAATTTAAAACATCGGACTAAAGTTTTTCAATTTTTCCTATCTCGACCTCCTAAATTTTTTTATTTTGGGCAGGAACTAGGAACTCCTTATATCCCCCACCTATAATTCCCATTGGGGGATGCTTGCGACCTTACCCGGAGGAAATTTTTAAAAATTTTGATACCTTTGACAAGGAATTTGAATATTATTTTGATATAGCCGGCTCCGACAGGGGCCGCCGGAGATAATTTTGAAATTTTTGAGCTGAGAACCTCATTCTTAGGGGTGTATTTTCACGGGAATTGACGAAAATACGGGAGACGGGAATACGGGAGGCCAAAACACGGGAAATACGGGTCCATCCAGCCCTGGTGTAAAGTAGAAATTTTTACGCCCAATGACATCATAAAATGCCAGCGATTAGTTGTATATAAAAATCAAGTCCAGATGGAACCACTTTCAAAATTCATCGGTGGTTGGCCGGTTGTTAATAGTGTAATCTGTAATCTGACAGGAGAAAGGTGCGCAGGTTCGAATCCCTAAGGAAAATTCTGATTTATTTGACGGGACTTTCGGTAGAATTTTTCAGCATCGAAAAAGGATTCAAAATAAAAAATTTGGCCAAGAAGACAATTTTTAATCAATTTTTTGTTAAAAAAATTCAAAATGAGGGACCCGCCTAATAAATTGGAAGATTTCAGATTACTATTTGTTAATTTATGATTTTAACAATTTCGGTGTTTCGTATATTAGATATTTAGTAAACAGTACATAGCCCCTCAATTCGATTGCCCGTTGAGCTTACGGCGCTCGATGACCTTGAAGAGGGCTCTTTGGCTTTTAAAGTGGATTTCTCTGCTGAAGATATAATGGGGTAAGTGCTAGAAAAATTATGGAGTAAGAAATAGTATAGAGGGGTCAGACATAGAGAGAGGAAAATGGCAGAGATGCGGACATTTTGCTTTTTCTGTCCTCTGCTGAATAAGAGAAAGGAATGGAAAGAAAAATGTATAACTAAAATAATTGCTAAAAAAGGAAAATATGTATGTAGTTATACTATCGGCCTAGCAAGTCTTAAAAAGTTTTTGGAGGAGTTTGTTCTTTCTGACCGAATAGGAAAAACGCCAATTCTTACATTTTTGGCAAAACAACCCAGCATGGTATCATACTACAAAATTTGTTAGTTGTTTAACAGGGCTGCTCAAAACTTTTGGTTTTGAGTCGAGAAAATTTTTAGGTTAGGCTTTTTGGGTTTTGGTACCCAGTTCTGATTTTCGGCCCAAGTTTTGGTTTTGAATTTTGAGTTTTGGAAAATTTCGGGTTTTGAGCAACCGTATTATTTATAAAAGGGGCCATCCCGGACAATGGCCCCGTTCCAAAAATTCTTTCAGTAGTTAACCCGTAGGTGTGGGGGGTTTTGGGTATTGAATTGCAATGTTTTAACAAATTCAACATCTTTCTCCTTTCTATGGGTACTATTCCAGCCCACAAAATTGTCTTGCCATTCCCCACTCTCGCATCAACTCTCTGCCTTCTTTTCCTGCCTCTCAAACAAAAGTACTATTTCACCCCATAATTTCACTAAAAATTTTGGGTGGTTTATAATGGAATTTTGTTGGAATTTTCCCGTGCAATGAAAAATTTTAATTGTACCAGCACTAATCCGAATCTAGAGACCCGAAAAAAGCACATCAATTTCGAAAAGAATTTTCATTAGACTTTTTTTCGCTCAAAATCAATCGAATCGAATTGAGATTGAATAAAAATTTCACGTTTTTAATACATACATAGTTGAATGAACGAGGACCGAGATAAAATATTTCGAGAACCAAAAAATGAAAAAAAAATTTGCATAGAAATTAGATTGTTTTATTCGGAAATCCTAATAATATTTTTCATTGAAATTCGAATGGAATTTTGATGATTTAAGAATTGATCTAAAATTTCAAAAAATTTTTCTCCGGCTGCCTCTTTGGAGCTTCCGTCACCGATTTTTTCTTGAACAAAAAAATGGTCAATTTTTTATGAAAAACAGTCCGAATATTCAAAAATTTTTACAAATAAACAAACAAGTAAGTGCACAAATTGCGGATATAGTGAAAAGAAGTGATAATTAGGGCTGCGATTTTTAGGGAATTCCCTATTTTTTTAAAAGCAAGGAATCGTAGGGAAACGCTCAGAAGCGCGTTTTTAGACATATTTAAACGTATTTTGATGAACTTTTTTCCCCTATTTTCCCTATTTCTTAAGCCCGGCTAAAATTTTTCCTATTTCCCGACTTTTCTCCCTATTTTTCCCTATTTTGCCCATTTTTACGAAATTTTTATGAAAAAACCATAAAAATTTTTTATTTTTTTAGCCAAAAAAGGTAAAAATGATGCGCAAATGGATAAGTTTGATGTTTTTTATATTTTTATTTTATTCTTATATTTTTACTAGGAGACTTTGGGATCAAAGAACAGAAACTTCTTTGACCAACTAATCTCTACACCAAAAAAGTAAAAAAAAATGAAAAAACCAATAATTAAAAAAATAATTTTTCAGGTTTTCTCAAAAGCCCCCGCACGCGTAAATAAATTCATAGAGATTTGTCCAAATCAACAGCTTCCACCGCAGCCTGTTCACACAGGTTTTGAATAACAATCCAGGGATTAGCAAGCTCGTGGACATCGCAAAAGTGCTAGCTGGTGATGATGAGGAAGAAATTGACATGGCGCCGGATATGATGGCAGCTATGAAATACGCGCCAATGACTTCATGTGATGTGGAGAGATTCTTTTCGATTTACAAAAATATTTTGGCCGATAACCGAACTAGTTTCACCCCCGAAAATTTGGAAAAATATATCATTTGCAATTGTGAGAAGCGAGAATAAAATTTGGCGATTTTTTTCGTGCGTTTTTTGTCGAAAAATCGAAAAATACACCCCTAAGAATGGGAAAATTTTTTGCCTTTTTTTCCCTATTTTCGTTAGATAGCTCCCTATTTTCTCCCTATTTTGGCCTTTTTTTGCTCCCTAATAGGTCCCTATTTTTGCTTAGGGAAATTCCCTAAAAATCGCAGCCCTAGTGATAAAAATTTTCCGGATTAAGTGTTATTGAATAATTTTATTTGGATTTTTGTTTAAGATTCCAAATTTTTTGCCACATTTTTCGGAACGAAAATTAGCAAATTAGTGGGTTGGATCTAATGAATTAAAATTCGCTAAAAAATTTAGTCCAAAATTTATTCCAATTTGATAAAATGTAAACTATACAATCTATGTCGTCTGAAACATTAAAAGTTTACTGTATTGATTTAAAATATTATCGTATTCGTCTCTTCTATGATTGGGTTGCCGACATTTTGCACACGAATGCGCCATTGAAGTCGATCTGGCCGTCCACCGGGCCCAAACACCATCCGCCGGCGATCAAATTGTTCTTCACGAAGAAACCATTGACCGCGGTGCTGTTGTGTTTTGGTTCGGCAACTCCACCGTAGGCCGAACCGTTGCTCCACGGGTAGGTCCCTGAAAATAGGCTAGGGATTTTGCGGATTTTGTATGAGGTAAAATCTCAAATCTTATGGCAAGATAATATAATTTTAAATTGTTTAAAAAATATAAACATTGAAAAGAATTTTTTTTATAAAATCCTTAAATGCCAAATTTTAAGAGAAAGTGTCAAAAAATAATAAGTGAAAGTGCCAGTTTCTGAAGGAAAATGTCAAATACTAAGGGAAAGTGCCGGATTCTATCGAAAAGTGATCAACCGGTGAAAAAAAAATGATAAAGATTAAGGTCGAGAGTAGGATCGGTCCCGATTCGTTATCTTCCGTTTTTATTCATTGCCAAGAATGCAGAATTTTTTCCTACCTTTTTGGAGGGCAAAAATCTATAATACATTTTATAAAAAATAAATACTGAAAATCCTAAAAAAGTCACTAAATTTTTTGGCATACCGGGCACGAATCCGGTCGCCAGCGGGTTGCCATACGTGACATTGGATCCGTCGGCCCATGTGACGGATGTCAGGTCCACGGTGGCATTATTACGGGTTGCCCGCATACCGTTGAAGATGCGCATGTAGGCGGGCGATGTGGGAGGCGCAGGGATCGCACGACTGAGCAGACCTGATCATGATCCGAATGATCGATTAGCTATTGTAGATTGAAAAATTTTCTTATTGGACCATCGTTTGAATCTCATAATCCGAGGATTCCGATTGATTCTTATCGTTCGATTAAAAATTCTACATTACATAATAAATTATAATACTTTATTATGTATTATTACATAATAATACATAATAAAGTGGCATACATTGATCATTTTTAGCTGGATCAGAATAGCGTTCTACTTTAAGTATATAAGAGTATATCACTCACTTACCAATCATGAACACATTTTCCACTTGACTGGTAATGGAAGCCAAATTTGCCCCGTCTGCTTGGCAAGTGCTTAGGGCACTGGTCAAAGTTGAATTTGACGACGACGGATTGTACACCTGTGGTATATATAAATTTGGTGGATTATGTTAGGAAGAATGTATATGTTGTAGTCAATCTGAATTAATCCGATTCTTTTTCAGAGAGCCAAATAAAAAGCCAAATATTTGCCAATCATAGGAGTAAAATAATTTGAAAACAAAATTCATTGTCCAAACCGTTTGTTGTGGGAGTTTTTCAACAAGATCGAAAAGTGTTTTAACATTTTTTCATCCTAGTATGGTAAAAACATTATCCGAACATCGTTCGGAATGAAACAATATGTTGAATTTTTTCAGCAGTTTTAATGTTGCCACTCCCCTCCCTAATCAATGGTTTGGAAGCTATATTCTTGGAGAGTTTTTTATCTAAAAATTGCCATATTTGGAAAAAAGTGCCATACTCCAAATGGATTAAGTTTTTGGGTACAAACTAAGAACACAGACGACCATTGTACAAATTGGAAGAATTTGATTTTTATTACAACCTTGTAGCACTTGCTGTTCCACAGAGTGTACCCGCTGAGACAGCTGTAGTTCGTCGGCGCTGGCGCTCCACAGGAGATTTTGCACACGTACCCACCGTACACCCCAGTGCAGGATTGCGCGGCCCAATCGCCGGCACATCTGGAGTTCCACAACATGGCACCGCAGGTGGCACTTGAGGAATTCTAAAGAAAGAAAAATTGGCATTTTTCTAGCTTGCTCTATGTTGTTCGCGCTACAACTTTCTAAAGGCAGAAAAGTTGTAAAGCAGAAATAAAATACAGGCTCAGCAAAAAATTCGGAACTTATTGCAAGAACTAATTTTTGCAAAAATATATTAAAAAGACATCGTGGACATGACCCGGAAATGTTTGTGTGCCTTTATTTCCGCCCAGGGATTTAGGTATTTCATTTCGAACAATTATTGTAATTTTTTACATTCCAATGATTATATTTGGCCGAAAAATTAGCTGTTGCATTAATTTCCCGAACTTTTACTCCCTAATAATACTTCCAAAAAATGTTGAGCTACATTCAAGATCTGATCCATTGTTAATCTCTTTAGCAAATTAATGAGACCACATATTTTAGCTGTAACTGTGCTGCTCAGAATATGATCTAGATTACCGAGGGCTCCGCCGTGCCATTCCATGCACTTCCATTGGTCCACGGGGCTGTTCCGGGCGCAAAACTGTTTCCGCAGGGCAAGCCGTAGCTGAACGTGGTGCCATCGGACCAGCTGGCACCGGTGATGGCACCGGAAGCGTCACGGACCAGATTGATGCCGGAGTGGATCCGGTAGAAGTTGGGGGAGGCCACCAATTGGGACAAAATGCCGATGCCGAGTCCTGAAATCCGATGCAATGCATTATGACGGACCATAGGCAGTATCGTCGATATTCGATACAAATTGGCATAAAATGGCCAAATTGATACTTGAAATTTGTTACTCATTATCCAAGTTAGTAGTATAAGGCATCAATAACCAAAAAAAGAGAGAACATATCAAAATCGATGTCGGAACAAAACGAGAATGGGCAAATTAAATATGGCTAGTCAGGTTGATACCATTCTTGAACGGATTGAATATTTCGGCCACCTATGGACAAGGGATTTCTCTGATCAATCCAGGTTTTCAAACTAATCGTAATCCTATGCCAGATTTGGAGTCTGTTACTGATTTTTCGGGAATTTGTATTTTTTCCAAGACCATACAGACCATATCCCTGCCAGATTGTATTTAATGTAATTATAATGTATTTAATGTAATTATAATATTAAAGGGTGGAAAATGTCAAATTATTTGGTTTGGTAATAAGCATTGATCCATACTAATGACTAATGAATAAAATTTTATACCTCTGACGAAGCAGTCCTCGCCCTCGTGGTCAATGGACACCAAATCAGCTGTGCTGTTCAGTGCTTTGCAAGCAGTACGTGCATCTTGTGCCGACACATTGCCATTGAATGCCTAAATAGGACACAGGAAAATTCTTTTTATGAATATTATTTGATTATAAAAAATTATTATTTAAAAAGTGATTATTTGCTTCAGAATAGGATACCATTCTCTTTAAAAAAGAAATTTAGGGGCTCTTAATGGTGTTAAAGCGCTTTATATACATATACTTTGTAAGTATATTTTAAAAAAAGGAAAAAAAATATTTTTGACATTGTAGACCATTTACTTTGTAGCAATTCCCGTTGTATTTTTGCCAACTGCTATCTGGACAATCGGCACAAATAGAATGTATTGAAAGTGCCAAAATGATCGGCAGAAGGAGTAAATGATTGAAAATGGACATTTTTATTGGATTATTTTTTTAGGTATTTTTTGATCAAATTGAATTCTGATCATCTGGTTTGATGGCCCAGTTTATATAGTGATTTTGCAATGCAAAAATTGCCATTTTTAGAAAAATTTGCAGTTTTTTTGCTGAAAAAAGTCTCCGCTGATTTGCATATTTCCATTTTGTGTGATCCAAACTCCAAAAAATCGGTTTGGACCGAGTCCCGAGTCAATAAGAACCGATAATCATTCCAAAAATGAATTGAATTCAGTTTTTTCCATCATGGAAATTTTTGGCTCTCTTTTCTGCAAAAAAAAATCTGCAAAATTTTTCCCGCGGAATTCGATAGATTGATTTTTCGTTAACCCAAAATTTTTAGAAGTAATTGTATAGAAATTTATTAAAAAAATATCAGCTACCCTATGTATAAAGAGGTTTTTTATTACTCCATGAACAATCGGAAAATAGTTTGGTCGGTATCAGGACATTTGCGCCGCAGACATTTGCGGCGTTCCGCAAAATGGATACTTGTATCGCCCGAATAAAAGAAAAACTCTGGTAAGCTAAATACATTAAGAAAATATCAAGAATGAGTTTTATATTTCTACAAATAAAAAAAAATAAAAATTTAAAATTTTTATTTTTTTCCTTACGTTAAATTTTAAAAAAATTGACAAAATTTATCGCGATCAGAGCATCCATTTGCTACTGGTACAGATCGAAAAAAGATTTTTATTCAAAAGTTTGTCAAACATAGTTGAACGGATTATATTAAATATTTGTCAGTTCTTTAAAAATTAATTTCACCATTTTTTGAAGATTGGAAAAATGTAAATATTCTCTATGGTTACAACCACTGTATATATGGCATCATGAGTTTTTTCATAAAATGATTTTAAAAAATAGCGCTTGAAGTTTTATATAATTTAAATTTTTTGAATGGACCAAGGATATTGATTAGAATTTTTTAAAGATGGATCTAAATATAAAAAAGCAATTTTTTAAAATTCAATGGCCTTATCTTCAGAGTTTGCTCTATCATTGTTTTTTTTTTAAATTTGTTTCTGTCAAAATGTAACGGAATGGAGACAGATCAAAATTTGGCACAGTTGTCATCTCCTTAAATTTTAAAGCGGAAAAGAAAAATTATCGTGCATCAAACATCACCTGTGGCCTGGGAGTGTATTTTGCACCTTTGATTGTGCTAAAAAAGTGGACTTTTGGAACCTTCCGAGAATCAAAAATAATTAATGATTGGGGAAGAGGGAGAGTTGTTAATTAAATTTGGCAAATAAGGAAAACAGATAACTATATCATTCTAACTTTATGGCAAATTCCAACGTTCTCCTGATGAGTAGTAATGGAGCGAGTTTTGGTGAGCAAGATAAATACCGTATTTATTCTAATATCACGATAGACTCTATATGATATAACCATAATCGTCTCTATGGCGGTAACTTTCGGTCGAGATTGAAAAATAAACGGTAACTTCTAATATAACGTTAAATTAAAAAAATATTTTTCATTTTATTTTTTAAAATTCATTTTTTTCAACCATTCAATAAAATTCATGTTGACAAANACTTTATGGCAAATTCCAACGTTCTCCTGATGAGTAGTAATGGAGCGAGTTTTGGTGAGCAAGATAAATACCGTATTTATTCTAATATCACGATAGACTCTATATGATATAACCATAATCGTCTCTATGGCGGTAACTTTCGGTCGAGATTGAAAAATAAACGGTAACTTCTAATATAACGTTAAATTAAAAAAATATTTTTCATTTTATTTTTTAAAATTCATTTTTTTCAACCATTCAATAAAATTCATGTTGACAAATTTCACCTTTATACTTCAAAATGGGCGCCTGATAGAAATTGACTTTTTAATAATCTTTTGAAGCGAATTCCTTATTTTAACGGTAAAAGAATAGTGAGTGAATTAGAGAAAAAGGAAAACAGATAACAGTCTCATTCTAACTTTATGCTTCCGCGTCATAAAATCATGGGGATAAAAATAAAAGATGATTTCTAGGGGCTTTCTGCGCTGATTATAGTTTTTAATTTTTATTCTTAGGAAGAGAAGGTGATCAAGGTCAGTTGAGGATCGAAAGATAATGAGGGACTTTCCCAGCTCAAGAATCAAGATAAAAACAAAAAAATCGAACATCAGATCTGGTCCGAACGGTGTACACAGCCAGCGCAGGGTTGAGCTTTGTTCTGGGCATGTTCCTGAACATCCTGCTGGTCTACCTGATCTACGCCAAAACGGTGAAGGCAATGCGCATTTACTCGAGACTGTTGCTGCACTCCTGTTTCATGGTGTGGATACATACATAATACTCAGGGTGCCGACCTTACCGGGAAACCCCGACAATTTCGATGTCGGGAAATTCAGGGATTTTGACTTTTTAGCCCTAAAAATGGTCAATCTTAAGAAAAAGGACATAGTTTTTCAAATTTTCTCCGGCGGTCCCTATCGGATGCGTCGGGTTTTTTCCGGGATTTAAAAAAAAATTTCCGAGACCTTCCGGGTTTTTTATGATGAGACGTGCTAGGTCATTCCGCAAAAAGTATCAAAATGGATTTCAATGCAAAATTAGTACTAAAATATTATGAAAAATTAAATGAAAATAAAGAAAAAGATTTTGATTCTTATGTATCTAATTTAAAAATTTAATTTCTACCTATATTAACATTTAAAATTTAAAAATAAAATTAAAAATGGATTGAACAACAAAAGAATACACATGGAAAAGATGAAGAGAATGTTCATAAAGGAAAACTTCCTCTTCATAAAATCACGGAGCCAAAAATAAATTTAATTTCTGTATTTTTATTTAATTTTCCCTAATGTTTTTAGTTAGCACTATTTTGCACTAAAAATTCCATTTTGATACTTTTTGCGGAACGCCCATTTTGATATTTTTTTTGCAGAATGACCTAGCACCGTTTGGAGATCGGCACCCTAATAATACTGTATTGGTGCTAACAGCAAATTGTTCCCCATCCCAAATACAGGACATTCTGATCGTCATCGTATCCACGCTTGTCCAACCAATATTGGTTCTCCATTTATCATCACTGTTATGATGTCGTTTTAGCCCAAAGTGCAAAATTGGAAAAGCTCAACAAAATCATAAAATGGGCATTTTATGCCAAAGTGCAAAAATTGATGCAAAATTAATTTTAAATTTTTTTAAATGAAATCTTAACATGTATTCTTGTTTATTGATGCCTAAAATCGTGGATTTGAGAATTTACGTAAGGATTAATTAAGGGTCATTTTAGTTAATTGATGCTGTATATAGCACTTCTAACAAAACGGGCTACACCTCAATAGAACCCAGTTCATTAGAACCCAAAAACTTCTCTTCGTCCAAAAACTTTTTTATGTATAGAACCCGCAAACATAATAAAAGAAAAAGATTTAAAATTTTAATGTACCACTTTTGGCCTTTTTAATTTTTTGAATTTCCTTGAAAACTTTTGAAATTTTCAAAATACTTCGATTTTTGTATTTTTTTCGAAAATTTCAAAAATTTTCA
>LDKF01000898.1:0-28200 GCA_001026735.1 Rotylenchulus reniformis
GCCAAAGAAAATATATCGGAGAGAAAATGGTGAAAAAAAGATTATTTTTGCTTTTTTAATAATTTGAGATTTTTATTTTATGTTTTGGGGGAAAAGATTTTGGGTAAAAATTTTTTATCCAACAATTAAATTTGTCGAATATTTTGAAAAATGGTCGAACATCATCATCCTTCACCAATAATCGAGTTCTTCGCCGCTGAAAATGATCAAATAAACTTCATGGAAAAAATTCATCAAAAATCGAGTGTACACATACATATTTTAATTTTATCAGCTGTGGTCTTTGAAAAGCGAAAAAAAATATTTCTCCCGTCTAGGGATTTGAACCTCCGCCCTTCGTTTCCGCCGTAAGTTAATACCATTACCCATTTGGTCACCCCGAATTTTTTTTAGAAATTTCTTTAGAAACTTTCTATCGGAATGCTCGTCCTTTGGTAGTTTGCCAATTCCAGGAAGGCTTACAGGATCTGTTTGGTCTGGATAAATTCGGGCACGGAGAACACGGAGTTTGACGTTGTGTTGTTGTGCACATTTCCAGCGGCGGATGGGTAAATGCTGTACGGGTTGTCGGAGGCTGAAAGGGTTCAAAATTTCAGTTTTTCGCCACGAATTCCCTGATTTAATCTCTTTCTCTCTCACCGCTGCGCTGCTCGTCCTGCAACAACATGCCACGCTTGCGTTGCATTCGCCGCACGCAGCATGCATAAGTTCCGCACGCGAACAAAACTAACGCGAGCGTGCACGCGGCGATGGCTGCGGCCAGGTACTGCTTGGACTCGGCGTGCAGCACCGGCGAGCTGTTCAGCATCGGGCCCGCAGAGTCAAGCTCGCATGGCTAAAATACCATATATTGGCTAAATTTACCGTATGCTACATAGGTTGACAGTAATATTAATCCTGTATAAGTTTCACCTCGATGTTGATGATGCCGAAGCGGATGTACAGCTCGGCCAGGGGCCGGTTGTGTTGTTGTAATTCCGGCACATGCGTGGAAATGGCACGAACAGCCTCGTCGAGCACAACAATGGCCCCTGAGTCTGGAGCCCACAAATGGAAACACATGGATGTCCTAGAAGAAAAATTTGGTCAATGGGACTTTTACAAATTCTAAAGGTCGATTTTTTGAGTGATTTTCATTGGGTTAGAAATTTTCCGAGGCTTTTCATCCTTCCTAATATTACCTCCGATTCGGTTTTGCCGGGTCCCGAGCCGGCTCTGAGTTTGCAATCCTGTATTTGCTGGATAAAGCTGACTCCAATTCGCTGAAGAAAAAAGCATAAAAATTCAGCGAAATTTCACAAATTTTCATTAACCTGAGAAATTTGGTCAAATTGGCGCCTACGCTATGGATGGATTCGTCGAACACAAAGCGCAACCGATGTTTGTCCTCCAGAAAGTGCACCTGAACGGCGGAAATGGTCCGAATGTTTTTATTATAAAAATTCTAAAACATTTTAAGTGATTAATCGGGCCATAAGTGGAATGATTGCTAAGTTGCTAAGAAGGCCAAAATAAGAAGATGAAGGTACAGTACCAGTTAGGAATACTGTACCATACGATACCATCCGGTATCCGGCACATACCAAGATTGATCAAATCCATGGTTGGTGCACATTACACATCAAATATCCAGGTATCGATGTATCGGCTCGTACTAGAGTATGTAGATACTGACGGTAATACCGTATAGAAAAATACAATTTAGATCATTCTGGCCCGAAAAGAAACCTTATTCCGTTTGAAATATCATTTTAACGGCTTAACGCTTATATCAAACAATACATGTGTCTCACTCACATTCTTAAAGATGGTGTCCACCGCTTCGCCCGTCCCTTTGTCCGTCAGCGAAATGCCGAAGCGGTACATGCCGTCTTCCATGAGCGCGTCCCGGATGGCGGGGTCGAAGCGCAACCGTGCGTCGGCCGGAGAAATGGCGACCAGTGGGCGCAGCGCCTGCAGGGCGCCAACGCGTTGGGCTGTTGGAGAAAAATCATTCTTTATAGTGGATTTGAACTCCGCCAACCTTTGTTCTGGCCATATGCCACGAATTCCAGCGAGTCCAGCGCCAATTTGAATCCGGACCCAACACCCTCTGCCGCCTCCTCATCCTCCGCCACCGCGACGCGTTGATCGATCAGCTGGCGTGACAACAGCTGGCGGCTGTTGTTGGCACGGATTAGCCGAGCCGGAATTGGCCGGATCCGCGGAGGCTCTGGAAGAATCTGGAGGTGGAGCAGGGATTCTGGGTGCGCGGCAAGGTCGTGCCGGGACAACCGTGCCAACTCCGCCAGGTCCAACTCGGAGCTGTGGAAATGATTTTTGGGAAAACTTCCGGAAGCTCCTTAGAATTCCGTGAAATCCCTTCGATTTTGGGGTCCCTAATGAATTCTTTTGTGGGAGAATACTCCTTTCGCAGGTTCCAGCCTGTGAAAAAATTGGCTTTTCCCAGTGGGATTCGAACCAGGCCATTGTTCATTGACCAAAACTATCGCTACCAGAGACATCAGCTTCATAAATTCTCATTATCCTGAAATTTCTGGGGACAATTTTGTTGGAATTGAATGGATCTTCAACGGTGGATCTGTTATATTATTAGTCAATCGAATTTACAATAATTTTTATGATTGTTCTTGATTGGTGAGTGATCTGTAGTTACCTGCTGATCAGGACGCAGATCCGAATGGCCTGATCCGCTTCGGGCCATATTTGGCCATCAACAGAAGCGATGAACAACTCGCCGGTGTCCTTGTCCACGCTGACATGGCTCTGGTCCGGATGCGGGTTGGAGCCTGGGAAAAGTGGAAATTTTGCTTTCAAAAATTCAAATTTCGAATTGGTTCCAAAGAATATATTTTCCTGTCGGCTTGACCCAAAAACGGTCATCTTTGTCCAATTGACCCATAAATTATTGATACACTCAAAGTGTAAGGTTTGATCCAAGGGACAAGATAGGTCGAGTACCCTGATGTCGCCGTACCGAAGGATTTTACATATATTCTTGGCTTTTATATTGGCCATTTGTTTATACTTGGCCCTTTGGATCCGGAGGATTAGGTAGTTCTTTTTTTTTGGATTGCGATTTCTTTAAGTTCCCATGAGCAAAAGATTGTTATTCATCGCAAAAACGCAAAGAGAGAGTGCCAGAGAACCAAAGAATGTGTACATTTTGGCACGATTGAGTAGAATCCCCGGTTGAACGGGGCCGAGTCCTCGTCTACGGCCTGCACATGGCCCAGAGATCTTCGTTGTTCCATATCGGTTGAAGATGATCGGTTGAATTCCCCTGTCGGCAATGACAGGGTCAATTCCGCGGAGTGTGTCTTAAGAGAAAGAAAAATAAGATTACCGTAAAACCTGTATTACAACCCCCCTGCAATGAACCCCCTCTGGAGGGGGGTTGAAAAATATAACCCCGGGGGTTCTAATACAGGTTTTACAGTATACTATACATATTATACAGTAGATAGGTGGAATAGATTTTTTCTTAATAAGGTAGACAAGAAGAAAAATGTAGCTGAACTTTTGAGATACCCTGATAAGGCTAAATTCCATGTTGTCCTTAATCTAATGATATTCTGCTTAATGCATGGAATGACGTTTAATACCCTGTATCTCCAAGTCCTAATGCACTGTACCGGACTCTACAGTATACCTTCAGACTGTGTGGAAAGTACGGTAGATGGTCGTCCGTATTCACAACATGGACAGGCAACAGGGCACTCACTTCTGCTGCCATGGTGCCATTCCCATTCGTTGAAAAAGCCGTGATCACAAACTGAAAAATGATGTTCAAATTACACGCCTGATTTGCGAGCAAACTCGCTGTCTGATGACCAGTCCAACACTCGCTGCGCTCTCTTTATACTTTTGGCAACATTCGTATCTCTTTCAGTGCTCGCTCTATTATCACTCGCCGGTCGCAATGTTCTTCTCATCCATCGCAATGGTCTAGTGCGCGCTGCTCGCTACCAACTCGAGGGTCGCTGTGCTCGCTGTTTGCTACTCGCTGTTTTGCTACTCGCGGTACAATGGTCGCAGTGTCTGCTTCTTTATGCTACACAATGCTCGCTACCCAAAAAAAATCAATTTTCACTGCTCATAATGTTCATCCGCGGGTGTAATCGCGAGTGGCGATCACATTTATCCGGCAAAATGGTGATTTGTGATCAAATCAATAGATCATAGATCGATGCTGCTACAGATCGCTCTCCTTCAGGCCTGGCTCTGCGCGACTCGCGCGTCCCTCCTCCGCGTCATAGTTGCGCTCGTCGCCGCGCATGCGCAGCACCGCCATGTTCAGGGCGACCAGCGACTTGCGCGCCAGCAGCCCAGGCTGGTCCGGTTGGTATAGGAAGCGTGCCGGATCCGGCACCAGCGGCGACTCGTGCACGTCCGTCAGGCTCTCAAGTGTCCAATAGTCCTTATTTTAGAGCAAACTTTTGGGGCCAAAACAGGAAAAATTCCACAAAAAATCCTTAGATCCAAAAAGTAGGAAATTTCGAAGGCCTTGGGTCTTACTTTATGCGCCTTGACGGTGGCCGGATCCTGCAGCGCCAGCAAAGACGGGTAGAACCGGCGGTAGATACCTGCGTCAGGGATTTATAAATCTTTTGGCAATGCGTCTTTCGATGCCTTGAAACGTGTCCAACTCCGCGTCCCTCACGCATGACTCCTCCGTCTTGGAGCGTGCCAGCACAATGGGGAAGGGCGCGGCGCGCCATGGGCGATTCAGCGACTGCGCGGAATGCGAGCGGTTGCGTCGCGTCGTAGACGCACGCGGAGGCGGTGGTGCCTCTTCAACAATGACCGCGTCATCAGCCGCGTCATCGCTCAGACTGAGCACGCGTCGGTTGTTCTCGCGCAACACTGCATGCAAACAGTCTTTGAGCCTGCGAGATACATTAAATGCATGCGTTTGCGCAGATTGTATGCTTCAGAGAAGAACGACTGGATTGCTTACTGTATCTCCAGCTGTCTGCTGCGGAAGCGTTCCGGCACTGACCAATGCACTTCGCACGCGACCGCGAGTAGAGCGGAACGCGTGCCGAGCCAGTGTTCCAACTCGGCTTGTACGTCGCTGAGTACGGGTCCAAGCCCTCCGCGCGACTCGAACACTGCAGTGACGTATCTGGAAAAAACATATTCCAGGCTAAATTACGGTATTTTTAGACTTGGCAATCCCTATGGTCACTCTAGCTTGGGAACGAATACCCCGGGTTACTGTATTGTCCTATGTTTTACTTTGTCTCGGTGATCCGCTCGCGGAGTCGGTCCAGATGCTCGAGGGCACCGGCGGACGGGGTCGGGGATAGGAAGCGGGAGCCGGGCCGTTCCGGACGGCTCATCAGCAGCCAATGCTCGCGTTCTCGGGATCTGGCACTGGCCAGCCGGGGCTCCGACTTGGCCGACTTCAACAATGGGCTGTTCTTGGTATCTTCTGCAAGTACTACATAGATGAGTCCAAAAGTTTGTTCGGGTTTTTTATCATAATCCTTGGCCTCTGATCGGACGATCCGGATATGATAACATCCATCCGATTGCCAAGCTTCTGACGAAAAAGTTTTTACCTTGACGCGGTTGGGCACGATGGCGTTGGAGCAGTTGTTGGATGCCCATCAGACCGGCAGCCGTTGTGCTCTTCACACTGTGCAACACTTGTTGGTGTCCAGGTATGGCCTTGCTACTCTGTTGCACTCCTGACGTCGACGACCATTCCACGGCCATTTGCGTTTCGGTACGCACATCTGTTGGCGCATCGCGTTTCTTCCGCTTCTCCTCATTCTTCGACTTTTTGGCCTTTTTCACATTTCGGACCATGTCCAGCGTGCCTTCATGCTCGATGATGATGTGCTGTTGAAGTCTGATTGGGGGCGGCATGTACGCACTGAGCTGCTCGTGCGGCGACGGACTAATCAGCGTCACGTGGTGCGGTATTTGCTGAGCGGATCTTTGGTGGGGTTCCGGCGGAGGCGGTGACGCGGAATCGCCGCTGGTGCTGATGACCATTGTGGACGGACAGGTCGGACTCGCGCCGTTCCGTAAAGCCAATTCCAGCTGGGACAGGGTCGGCTTCCGGACCGTAACCACAGGAGGCGGTGCTCTACCGTAACCAGACCCGGAAGGGTATGCAATGGTGTTCTGCTTTTCCAGAACCAGTGGACGCTCAGGACCCAATTCGCCGCGCGCGTAACTCAGCGTCCGCACTGACGGATGCCCAACACTGGCACTACGGTAGCCGTTACGGTAGCTCGCGGTAGACCAAACCTGGCCGGTTCCCTCGGGAGACGAAGGCCGTGGTGGATTACGGTAGGGTTGCATCAACAACGGGTCTTCCGGATGCCGAGGTGCGTCTTCTTGTTGGCGTCGAATCGGTGCCGGACTTGCTGTGGGCGACTGCCATGCGTCCCGCTGGGCATGGTACGCCTGCAGGATGCGTTGCAACTCGCGCAAGCGTGCCGAGTTGCGACGTCGTGGGGTGTTGCCCATGCCGATATTGGGCGACGACGGCGCGGTCCAGGCCAGGCTCTCCTCCTCTTCCTGCCGCTCCACCGCACTCTGACATATAAGAGGCTACAGTATGCCATTACTGTCCATAATCGGTATGGAATACGGTAAATTTTTAGCACTTACAGTAATCTCCCGATCGCCGGACTCGTCCTGTCGCTGCTCGCCCTGGCCAAACAACTTCTTCTTCAGCGCCTTCAGGGAGCGCCGCGACCGCGAGCGACGCCACACGGAGGAGGGCGTCGGCAGGGGAGTGGGCGTTTGGGACGCGGAACTGATCGGAGGCATCAGATCCGGCGTGAACGCCTCCGTTTCGACTTCGGCGTACGCATGCGTCCGGGACGCGTCGAACTCTGCGTTGTAATGCGGCGTCACCTGGGCATTGCGCGAGGCGGAACGGCGCCGGAAGCGTTGCCGGAGCGCATGGACCACATTGTCCATCACCGGCGAAGGATGCTCCATTTTACCAATTTTGCGCGAAATCGATGTGTTTAATTTGGATTAAAGAATTTAGGCAAATTGTCTGAAAGGTCTGAATGTGGTTAAGAAAAAATATGAAAGTGAACAGAAAAATTTGTGACATAAAACTAAATACTCAGATTTTAAAAGCAAGATTACTAAACTTAGAGGACTATTAACAAAATTGACGGATGGCCAAATATTAAGGCCAAATTTTGGCCCAATTTTGACATTTATTATTTAAGTTCAATTGGACTTGGTAAATCTACAACAAAGAAATCGAACAAAAAGGGTCTATTCTGTGATTTTTGGGGCACAACTCATCACTTTCACATTGTGTACACGTACAATAATAATTGTGAAATGATCCGTTGTGCGCGACACCTCCAAAATCGGCCGCCGTGCATATAATATAATCCCCGCGAAAATCCGCCGATGGATTTTATCTCTTCCCAACCTGTCGCGCGAGATCGGATCATCGCGTTTTTCGTGTTGTCCCGCGATTTGATGGTGTGAATTTTGAGAACATTCTTTTGGTCGCCCATTTTTGGGCACAAAATACCAAAATAATGTAAGCACACGAATATTCGGATTAAGAATGGTTGAATTTTTTCGGCTTGCGGTACAACCTGTTGTGGATGGATCTGGTGATCGCCGATCCAAAAATGGATCCTTCTGAAGTTTAGAAATGGGAAATAATAACCAATTTGAGCACCAAAAATGGTAAATGGTTTTCATACCTCGAGGTGTTCACTTGCCTCGCGGAAAATTATTCCAGTCCAACGGACTTGAACTCCTTGGTTCCCATGGCCAAAAATTTTTTGGGATTAATTATGGGAGAGGGGGGAGGAGAACAACAAAAAAGGTGAAATGTCAAATTGGGCATAATTCCCAAAAATATTTTTGGCCCCTTTCCACTTTTTGATAGCAATAGATGATAGAAAATTGATGATAAAGAACTTGATAAAAGAATTAAATTGATAGGCCTAAACAACCTTCAGAAATGTCTAAATTCTGATCAGGTTGACATTTTTGATCTGCCCAATATCTTGGTACGGGATGTCCATCTAAGAGCTAATCACCATAAGTCCTTCAAAAATTGGAGGGACCCAGGAAGAAAGTCGACCAAGACCGGCGGGGCCTAGACTAAATATACCAAGAAACTGGGACCAAGATCTTGGTATTCCTAGGTTGGAGGGCAACTTTGTACCATATCAATGGATCACAGAGGACATATGGCCAATTTCTTGGCACGACTTGCCATAATCCGTTTTTCGTTGCCAAAATTAGCCCGAAAATCTTGTAAGATAGGTAATGATTTCTCTGCCTGCCTGGCACTCTCTCAGCCTCTCCACACTCTTTCCCATGCCCTCTTTCTCTGACTCACAGTATGCTGGGTGGCCTGCTCGTAGTCCAACTCTTGCTCAATGAACACTGCACCAGTCCGTTCGTCAATGCGCAACAATTGTTGATGCTCATCGTCCAAATTCTGCAAAAAAATTTCAAAAATTCCAAAATCCCATTTTTTACCGTAATACGGTAGCGGATTTCCGCATCATTCGTGTCCTTGTCGCCATTCTTCCTCCCGTTTGCCCACACTGCTTCGGCCTGCACAATTTGATGGCCTTTTGGCGTGTCCTGAATTGATGGATGAGATAGGAATGGGAGGGTACTTTGGCTAATTTTAAGTCCTATTTTTTTAAAGTAAAAAAATCACGGACCAGCAGGACATTAGAGATCCTGCCACTAGAGCGCCAAACGCAATAACTCGGACCTAGAGAAACGAGTTTGGTGTCAAAAGATAGAGCATAAAATAGCTACAAATGCTTCTATAAGCTCATCCGAATTGGCCCACTGCAAAAAAGTTATGGCCAAAATACACATTTTTTTCGGAATTGGCCAATACGTGTGATTATCTTGGCCATAACTTTTTTTGGAATGGACTAATTCGGATGGGCTTAGGCTTATTTGCAGCTAATTTTGTGCTCTATCTTTTCATACCAAGAACATTTTGCTAAGTTCCTTCTAAGCTAACTTATTGCGCTTGGCGCTCTAGTGTCCCGGCGCTCTAATGTCCCCTACCGAAAAAATCATACAAACACAATGTCCAAAAGGCAATATTTGATGTTGAATCCAATTTTATGATGCTGAGAATCTAAAAATAAAATTTTTTTCACGAGGGCGCTTGCTCCCGCTAGACCACACCACTACCATTAGGCCAACCATTCCGGCGGGTGTTTTTAATGACATAAAAGTAGAAATTTTTGCACCGAAATTTTTGGTATTCTGCGGCCACCAGAGCAAGGCCGAATTGCATGATCTCCATAGCTTGAATGTGTTTATTGAAACGAAAAGTACAGTTTGGGTTATAACTTGGTTTAGACCAAACCTAGAGAAATGAATTTGATGTGAAAAGATAGGGCTAATTATTAGCTACAGAATGAGCCTAACTTCATCCCAATTGGCCTAGTCTAAAAAAAATTATGGCCAAAATAATCATACGTGCCGGCATTTTTTGGAAGTTGGACGATGCGTGTGGTATTTTGGCCATAACCATTTTTAGATTGGGCCAATTCGGATAAGCTTAGGCTCATTTTGTAGCTAATAATTAGTTCTATCTTTTCACATCAAAATCATTTCTCTGGGTTCCATTTGAACCAAGTTATAACCCAAACAATGCTTTTCGTTTCAATAAACACATTCAAACTATGGAGATCATGCAATTCGGCCTTGCTCTGGCGGCCGCAGTATACACATAAGAAAAAAATGGGCATTAGTTTCATTTTTGAAAGTTGCAAATTTTTTGGCATTATTATCTTTTGGGAGCAACAGTCGATTTTTTAAATTAAAATTAATTTTAAAAATTAATTTCGCAATTTTAAGCTTTAAAATTTAATTACCGTATTTCCTCTATTTTAAGCCCCCCTTCTAATTGAAGCCCCCCCTCCAATTTAAGCCCCCCTCAGAGAGTGGATTGAAAAATTTAAGCCCCCCCTCTAATTTAAGCCCCCCTTCCAATTTAGGCCCCTCCCATTCAACTTCTGCATAGCAGCTATAGCAATTTCTTAGTTAATACCGACAATTTTCTATAAAAAATATCGATATCAATAAAATTTTGATTTTAAAAATAGTATTTTATGATTTTTTAACTTAGAAAATAATGATTTCTAGGGGATTTCAAGGAAAAAATTTTATTTTTCCTCAACCTCCACCCTTCAAGTTAGAGTCGAAAAATTTAAGCCCCGGGGCTTAAATTAGAGGAAATACGGTATATATTTATAAAATGGAATCCTAAAGGAAAATCCAAGATTTATATATTAAATTTAAAATTCTCGTTGCGAGCTTTAGAAATTTTTAATGAAGAATTTTAAAAATTTTATTTATTTATTTTTATTTCAGTTTTCATTTTCAGATTTTGCTTTTTTGAATTTTGCATATCATTCAATAGCTTAAAGATGAGCGGCTCAAAGCCCCGGATTGACGATGGCCTTTTTACGAGTCATTTGACGACCTCAAAATCGAATTCTACCCTCTCCAACGAGGTTTGGCATTTTTTGGATTTTTTTATTTTTCATAAATCGATTTTTTCAGGATCAATTCGCTGAAGCTGGCCCTTCCACCTCCTCATCTCATCAACCGAGCATAGCCAGGTAAAAAAAAACAGAGATTTTTTAGTAAACCGATATTGAAATTTTTTGAAGCTTAAAATCTAGCTTACTAGTATTAGCCTCTGAAATTTGATTTTTTCCGAGCTCTAAAAACCAAATTGCTAGTATTATATTATAGTCCAAGGTTTTTCAACCGGTGTCCATAAGTCCAAAGAAATTCGGTCAGAGAAGGATCCTATGGACACCGATAAAAATTCCCCGATCTGTAAATTTTTTCCGCTAATTTTCGTTTTTCAGCATGGATTTCAAACCCGAACTCATTGTGTGGAGGAACAGAATATTTGAGGTGGACGAGGAGGGCGAAGAAGCATTTGTGTGGAAAGAAATGGCAACGAAAGTGCCGGATCTTGGAACAGAAAGGCCATCAAAATCAACTGTAAATTTGTCGATCGGCGGACGAAAGGTTTGGGTTTTTAATTTTAAATTCGGGATTTACATGAATTTAGTTGCTTCTATAATTCCCTGTTTTCTTAAACTATTTTCTTGTAGATTTTGATTTTTTGCACCCAAAAAACTGAATCTGGATGTTGGATCCGATTAGCCTCTGAATTTCTAAAATTTAAATTTTAGTTTTAGACCCATAAAATAATTTAAGAAAATTGAATTACAAAAATTTTCGTTTGAATCCTTCCTAATTTAAGTACTAGTATGTATTATTACATAAAATTAAGATTTTTAATTAATAATTTTAAATTAGTGAAAAATTCGAAAAAAGTCAATTTTCTAAAGAAATTGGTCGAAATTTCTAAAAAATTCTTCAAAGGGGGAACCCCCTTCGTAAAATTTCAGGCCGACCATCCCCCCTATTTTTTCTATGGTCCTAAACTCAATTTTTGTAAAATATTATTTTTGTAGATGGCTCTCCCCGAGGGGAGCACCTCCCGGAGTTTGGAACTTTGTGAGGAAATCTTCATTCCTGCAATCGGGGACTCCAACAAAACATTTTTGGACAGTTTTCCGCGAGTACAAATTGACACTTTGGACGATGTGGGTTGATTTTTCAAAAAAAAAAACACCAAAAATCCAATTTTCCCCTACAGATCGGCCAACAATTGTTCGACGGTCTCACTTCCCTGAATGTCATCCAGTCCCAAGTGTACGACAGGGCCTACAACTCGCTGGACAATCTGCTGATTTGCGCTCCAACCGGAGCTGGTCAGTAAAACTTTAGGTTTCCCGGAAAACCTTTAAAAATTCAGGAAAAACCAACATCGCAATGTTGGCAGTGGCCAAAACGATCAAGGACAATGTCATGAAGAATGGCAGGATCAACAAAAGTGCCTTTAAGGTGAATTTTACTTTAAAATTAAAAACATTCCTTTTTAGCTTTTTTCTTTATTTACAATTTTTTGACGATTTTACATGATTTTCCCCCTAATTTATGCACAGATTGTCTATTTGGCGCCGATGAAAGCGCTGGCCACAGAAATGACCGCCAGCTTCTCCAAAAGACTGAGCAAGTTGGGCCTAAAAGTGCGCGAGCTGACCGGAGACGCCCAGCTGACAAAATGGGAAATCAACGAAACTCAGGTAGGGCAGATCGCTGTGCTTAATAGAATAGCCAAAAAAATTTGATGATTCGATTTTAAATCGATTTTGGTATAATTCCGAATAAATTTTACTTCGTTTCACACCCGAAAATAATTGGGATTAATCTGGGAGAAAATCGAGTTTCCATTTCCAACTTTTTAAAATTTTGAGGTGGCCGAGTGAATAATATTCTCTAGTCTTACTAATAAGGGGCAGGGCTAGAGTGGAAGTTCGATTCCCATCGCTAGAAATTAATTTTTGTTTATGTCCAGCGAGATTTGGGTTAAAATAAATTCTTCTGCCTAAGAATTAAATTCTGTGTTGCAAAATTTTTATTTTTTGAATAATTCCGAAAAATGGACAAACTGAAAAGTTAACTTTAAGTCTTCTTAATTTCATCGATTTAAAATATTTCTTTTTCAATTTCTCGTTTTTGCCACATAAATCCCTTTCTGTGTAATGCGAAAGGGCTTGTCCCCAGCCCTGAGCTGTCCATCGGGTGCTGTACCCCACCCAGCATCCCAAGCCCGATGGATGAGGGTTAAACCCTGTGTGAGGACCCGGGGGCTACCACCCCAAATCCCGCCTGCTCAAAATCCCGCCACCAACGAAAACTTTTTTGTAAGACTTGTTAGAACAAAAGTATAAAAGACAAAGTTGTGCAGAATTTTATGCTCTATCTTTTAGTATTTTTAGTTTTTTAAATTTCCGCAAAAAATTTGAAATATTTCTAAAAACACCGATCTTTCGCCTTTTTTCGAAAATTTCGGAAAATTTCAAAAAATTTTGCGAAAATTTGAAAAACTAAAAATACTAAAAGATAAAGTATAAAATTCTGCACAACTTTGTCTTTTATACTTTTGGTCTAACAAGTCTTACAAAAAAGTTTTCGTTGGTGGCGGGATTTTGAGCAGGCGGGATTTGGGGTGGACGCGGACCCGGGAGATGTGCGCCCGTAGCTCAGTTGGAAAGAGCATCCCACGGAATGGGTAGGTCGTGGGTTCAAGTCCCACCGGACGCCTAACATTTTCCTGCCTTTGGCTTAAAGGGTCCTCGCCGTACATGGAGCCACGTAGGGGTCCCCTCTCATCTCCCCAGACCTCTAGCAGAAATCCCCGCTGCTATGTCGGCTGTGAATCCGTGTCCGGTGCTGTGTCCCCAGCAGCATCCCCAGCCGGACCGGAGGACCGGTCCTCCATACGGAGGGGGGGATGTAATGCGAAAGGGCTTGTCCCCAGCCCTGAGCTGTCCATCGGGTGCTGTACCCCACCCAGCATCCCAAGCCCGATGGATGAGGGTTAAACCCTGTGTGAGGACCCGGGAGATGTGCGCCCGTAGCTCAGTTGGAAAGAGCATCCCACGGAATGGGTAGGTCGTGGGTTCAAGTCCCACCAGACGCCTAACATTTTCCTGCCTTTGGTTTAAAGGGTCCTCGCCGTACATTTGTCACTTTTTTTTCATTTTTATCAATTGATCTCTCTAATAAGATGTTGGTTCTGACGCCGGAGAAGTGGGACGTGATCACTCGGAAGGCGGACGATGAAGAGCTCGCTCAGCTGGTGCGACTGATGATTATCGACGAGGTGCACCTGTTGCACGACGACCGAGGACCCGTGATCGAGTCCATTGTGGCCAGGACCCTTAGACAGGTAAAGGCCAGAAAAACTTGTTTTTAATACTTTTAAAATTTTATATTTCAGATTTATGATGAAAAACATTTTTTAGGAATTTTTGAACCATATAACTTTAATTTTTTGATATTAGCCCTATTTTTTCGAGAGATTTTTTTTTAATATTTTAAGAATCCAAGTTCAGGTTTTCCTGGTTTTTCAGGTCGAAGTTCATCATCAAAATCTGCGCATTGTGGGCCTGTCCGCCACTCTGCCCAACTTCGATGATGTAGCGCGTTTTCTGCGCGTTGACCCCGAACGAGGCCTTTTCCACTTTGATGCCCGGTTCCGGCCTGTCCCCTTGGCATTAAGGTCTGTAGGTTTCGGCGGGATTTTTAGAAATTCGGATTGCCTGAAGCATAGCCAGAAGAAAAAGAAAATCGCGCGGATTTAGCTTTTTGGGCGTGCGCGACAGTGATCGACAAGCGGTGGTGCTGCAACGCGAGCGCGAGAAGGCACTACAACGGGGCGAGAAGCCACCCACCAAAGTGCCGCAGAAGCAGATGATGACCCAACGCGAGAAGATGGACGAGGTGTGCTACAAGCAGTGCGTGCAGTTCCTGCGCGATCGCCACCAGGTGTTGGTGTTTGTGCACTCGCGCAACGCCACCGGACAGCTGGCGCGTGTGTTTGCGGACAAGGCCGCAGTGGGGGTAGGTTTGGGTTTATTGGTTTTAATGTTTAATTTTCCCGTGAAAATTTTCCATTTCAGAACCATAAAGATCTATTCTTGGTAGAGGAGGCACAAAAGGCCAGTGGCTCATATTTGAAGGCCAAGAAGGCGGTGGGTTGTTGTAATTTAAGCAACATTTATTACATTTATACTGTATAACTTCGGCAGTATAGTAATACGCATTTAGATGAATAATGCACAAAGTCAAGAATTACAACAGCTGTTCAGCTGTGGACTTGGCATTCACCATGCCGGGCTTGGTAAGGATAAGGATTGTCTACTATTGGTGTTAGAGGATACTGTATTAGTACGTATACTCTATTGTACTGTAGTTCGCCATGACCGCCATTTGATGGAGAAAATGTTCTCGGAGGGTGCGATCAGAGTGATGGTCTGTACGGCAACACTGGCCTGGGGTGTCAATCTGCCTGCCTATGCTGTCATTATACGGGTCCGGAAACGAAAAAAAAAATCCCAACTTATTCCAATAATAAAAATTTTCCAGGGCACCGAAATTTTTGACCCCCAAAAGGGTGTGTTCTCGGACATTGGCATTCTGGATGTGCAACAGATTTTTGGACGCGCCGGACGGCCCCAATATGAAGACAAAGGTGTAAAAAGCGAGAATTTGATGTAATTTAAGTCTAAATCGCGAATTGTCAAGGTCACGGAGTGATCATCACAACAGCACAAAAGCTGGGCCAATACGTGGACATGTTCCATCGCCAGGCACCTATCGAGAGCCAATTCCAGGCCCGCATACTTGACAATCTGAATGCCGAGATTTCTCGGGGTTGTTATATTTCCATGTAGGCTCTTCTATTCTATTACTTGTTGTTTTCAACAGGTTCCATTTCGAACATCAAGGAGGCGATCGAATGGATCCGATTCACATATTTCTACATCCGATTGCGCAAGAATCCTCTACAGGTAGTCTCTAGTCCCTACAGTATCCATTAATATACTATGTCTCGAAAGTACAGTATCGCAGTATCCTATTTTCTAATTCTTATTACAAATGTTCATACAAATATTTCTCATTCCAGTATGGCGTGGAGTGGGATGAGTTACGCCGCGATCCTGCCCTCAATGCCTATTTGAACGATTTTTGTCATTCGGCCGCTAGACGATTGGACCTGAACCGGATGACCCGCTACGACCCAATGTATCGTAATCCATCTTCCGATATACAGAGTACCCTGGATTGTCACGCACTTTCAGAAATGAGTTCCTTTCTGCAACTGACCTGGGCCGAACAGCCTCGGTAAGTTATAAATTACCTCTTATACTTACCAGGGCTGTGCCGAAAGAAAAAATTTTTCGAAATCGAAAGTCGAAATCGAAACTCAAAATTTTAAAATTCGAAAACGAAATCGAAATCGAAAAAAACCTAGAAACTTTCGAATTCGAAAGACGAAATCGAAAGTATTCGAAATTTAAAAAAAAAAAGTTTAAAATTTCAAAAAAAAATTCAAAAAAAAAAATTAAAAAAAAATTCTGAAGAGATGTCGACGGTCTCTAAAGAGGCCGCCAGGGAAAATTTTGAAGAATTAGACCCACTTTCCTGATATCTTTCATAAATATTTGGTAAATTTTATTGAAGAATTTCATTATAATAATAGTAAGGAAGGCCGTCGGCCTCCTGCAGGGGCCGCGGAAAAATTTTTTAAACATAATATCATTTTCTTGGGAATCTCAAATTTTTCGGCAAACTTTTAAATTCATTGTATTAAATGGTGGGTACCGACGGTCCCGACAGGGGACACCGGGAAATATTTTGAAATTTTATGAATTTACCTACTTATGGAAAATGTCATTTTAGCATACTTTGCTTTGGATAAAATGAAGGAGATGGTTGAAAATTGAAGAAAATTTAAATTTTTTTTTAGTAATTTTGGAAAAAACTTGACCAAAAAATTGATGAATTTCTTCAAGAAAAATATATTATTTCTTAAATTTTTCTCCGGCGGCCCTGATAAGGGCCGCCGGAGCCAAAAAATCGAAAGTCGAAATTTCGAGCCCCTTTTCGTTTTTCGAAATCGAAATCGAAAAAAACCTCGAAATTTTCGAAATCGAAAGACGAAATCGAAATTTCGGCACAGCCCTGATACTTACAGTATTTTCTTGTAAATTTTATATACTCATGAAGCCCAGTAGGTTACTATAACAATATTTTAAAGCACTACTACATTACATTCGAGACAGTGGAGTTGATCAACTCCGAATCGGGCCCTATTCGCTTCACTGAGCTGATGACCGACGAAATGATCATCGCCCTGATCGCTTCGTCCAGCGAATTTTCCCAGATCAAGGTGGCTTATACTAATCGTTATTTTCAATGGGAGAAGTTTGAAAATGAATGTTGGTTCATCGTAATTTTTTAGCCAGTTCTTATCCTAATAGAATTTGATTTTATTGGCCATTGTTTTTCAGAATCGTGATTCCGAGATGACTGACTTGGACGAGTTGGCCTCATTTGGGGCCAATCTGCGCATTCGGGTCGGATTGGCCACAACAGCGGGCAAAGTGAATTGTCTACTGCAAGTAATTTTCCAGGCGAATATCGACGAAGCACTTTTTGCTTTTTGATCGCATTATTCTCCCGCACTTTCACAGAGTTACATTTCCCGCGCCTCCGTGTCAAACTTTGCGCTGATCTCCGAGCTCAACTACATCTCCCAGAATGCCACACGGATTTCACGTGCGCTGTTCGAGATTGCCTTGCGCCGATGTTGGGCACAGACCACGGATGCCTGTCTGACTATGGCCAAATGCATTGAGAAGCGCCTGTGGCCCTTCAACTCGCCCCTTCGCCATTTGGTCAATTCAATCGCAATCATTCAAAATTTTAATTTTTTATGGTTTGTCGAATTTTTCAGGCCGACATTGACGCGATCAAATTGGACACGGTGCTAAGGATTGAAAACCGCGGACGGAACTTGTTCGAACTGTGGGACATGGATCCCCGGGAGCTGGCCTCTCTGTGCAAAGTGTCTGATGGCCAGACCATCTACGATGCCATCCGGATGTTGCCGATGATGGAGGTGCAGGCCAAGATACGGCCGATCACTTGGTAAATGTGATCTTCAGATTTTTAATAGGAAATCCTTTAATCTAGGATCTAGGTTCAATTCACTAGATTTGCCATTTTTAGCACAATCATCCAAATTGAAGCGCTGTTGTTCGCCAACTTTCGATGGAACACTTCACTGTTGGGCTCGGCCCATCGATACTGGGTGATCGTAGAGGACTCGGACGCCAACATCATCCTGCACCATGAACACTTCATTTTAACCAGGAAAATTGTGGGTTTTCGAATTTGGATTATCAATTGAGGATCTTCATACCGTGAAAACTTTGATGTTTCATGTCTTATTTCCAGGCACTCTCGGGCGAGCCCCAGCGGTTGATCTTCACCATTCCGATCAGCGAGGACCAAATCCAACATCGCTATTTGTTGCGGGTGGCCAGCGACGAGTTTGTGCTGGACGACACAATGATTGAGCTGTCCTTGGCACACAGCATCTTGCCCACCAACATCAAACCTCATACAGGTCATAGAGACAGTTTTTCACGATATTGAAAGTGTTAGAATTTTAAGGGATTTCGAGAATTTTTACGTATTTTAAGAGATCTTCAGATATTGGTGGATTTTGATAGATTTGTACATAATTTGCGGTTTAGACCTGCTGGATCTAGACCCGTTGCCGGTGCGTGCCCTGAACAACTTAAGGTTCGAAGGCCTCTACTCGTTTCAGTTCTTCAATCCGGTCCAAACACAGGTCCGAGTTAAAAAATTTTTTACAATATTTTTCCTACTATTTGCAGGTATTTCACACGCTTTACGCAACGGACGAAAACACGCTGATCGGTGCGCCAACCTCTTCCGGAAAAACGCTGTGTGCTGAATTGGCCATCTTTCGCCTGTTCACCCAAAGGCCAGGGAAGAAGGTCCAAAAGGGCGTGATTGATACAATAATTAAAATTATTTTTTAAACCCATCTTTTTACCGTATTCATCGCAATTCATGCTAACATACTGTAACTTTTCTTTTTTACAGTGCGTGTACATTGCGCCGCTGAAAGCCCTGGTGCGTGAGCGAGTGCTGGATTGGCAAGAAAAATTCCAGCGCAAGTTGGGATATCCGTAAGTGGTTTTTCGAAAATTTACAAATCATAGAGCTATAGAACAGATAATCTCAATAACGCTGCTTGATTGACACTTTTCTCTTAAGAATTGTGGAGGTGTCCGGTGACAACACGCCCGAATTGCCGGAGCTGAACAGGGCCCACATTCTGATCACAACGCCCGAGAAGTGGGATGGAATTACACGTTGCGCAGACACGCGGCACTATGTGAGAGAGGTGGAACTGCTGATCATTGACGAGATCCATTTGCTGGGCGTAGAACGGGGAGCGGTGCTAGAAGCAATCGTGACCAGGTGAGTTTTCGAACTTTGAGTTCCGCTTTGTTATCCTGGTTTCTATAGCAAAATTTTGCATATCCTGTTATATTATTCATTATGACAATGGTCTAACTTTTGCTTATGATATCCAGGATAAAATCCATGGCTCGTCGGCGAGCACTCGCCCGACTGCCCGTCCGCATTGTGGGCCTGTCCACCGCGTTGGCCAACGCTGGCGATGTGGCGGAATGGATTGGTGTTCCGGAACACGGACTGTTCAACTTCCGGCCCAGTGTGCGTCCGGTGCCGGTCCAAGTGCACATCCAAGGCTTTCCTGGCCAGCATTATTGTCCCCGCATGGCACTGATGAACAAGCCGGCATACCAGGTCATTGAGAACATTCTCTGGTTTTTTCCATAATTTGCCGATTTACTGAATCTGAAGCCATTGACGCAATTTTTTCCCATTGCAGTACATCAAGCAGTTTTCGCCTGCCAAGCCGGTGTTGGTATTTGTTGCGTCGCGTCGCCAGACGCGTCTGACCGCCATGGCATTGTTGGCGTTGTTACAACGCGAAGGCGACGAGGAGCGCACGCAGCGCCAATGGCTGGGCATGGACCAGGCGGAGCTGGAACGCACGCTCGAGCAGATCAACGATGACAACCTGCGTTTGGCACTCACCTACGGCATTGGCATGCACCATGCCGGACTGCAGCACGCGGAACGCGCGCTGGTCGAACGACTCTTCGTGGAGCGCAAAATTCAGGTCGCGCGAAGGGTTTATCGCAATTAGGGCTTAGAGTTTAAGGAATTTTAGCCATTTGAATATTTTAAAATTTATTTTCATTAACTTGTCAGGTATTAGTTGCAACCGCAACACTCGCTTGGGGCATCAACGTTCCGGCACATTTGGTCATTGTCAAAGGCACCGAGTATTATGATGGCAAAACGCACAAATACGTGGATTTCCCAGTGACCGGTAGGGGAAATTTAGGACGAACCATTAACCAAGTTTTAGCTACGGTAGCATACATATCTATCATCCTTTCCCAGATGTCCTGCAAATGATCGGTCGTGCGGGTCGACCCCAGTTTGACACTTCCGCGGTTGCTGTAGTTTTCGTGCAGGACACCAAGAAGAACTTCTACAAGCGATTCCTCTATGAACCGTTCCCATTGGAGTCGAAGTTCGACATGATTTTTTTGTCAATTCGTCAGTCTCAATCTTTTGAAAACATTTCAGCCTCTTGCCGGTGTTGGCCAACCACGTGAATGCGGAGGTCTGTGCCGGAATGATCGGAAATCGGCAACAAGTGGTGGAGTATCTGGCCGGCACCTATTTGTACCGGAGACTGTTCGCTAACCCGGCGTGAGTATTTTTTCTCCAAAATTTATATTCTTTCGTTAGCGGAATTATACCTCCATAAATAGAAAATTCATATTAATACTCAAATCCTGATCCATAGGGTCCGAATCAGGTCAGAATGATTGGGTTTTTGCGTTCCAAACTCCTGGATCAGATTTGCTTTGTCCAAAAGTAGAACATTCAGAATATTGCTTAAGGACTGCCAATCTAATCCAAACCCTTCATGAAATTTTGATTTTTCAATTACAAAAATCAACTTTAACAACATTTATTGTTTTTTTTAATTTTAAGCTACTATGAACTCGCGGAACTCAACGACGAACAGTTGACCGCTTTTTTGAGCACAACAGTTGACAACTGTCTGGGCGAGCTCAGGCTTTCAGCATGTGTGGTGCTTGATGAGGTCGAAATTCAGATTTCAGAAAAATTCAAATTTCAAAGAAAAAATTCAGGAAATAGAGGGCAAAGTGGACCCGACACAATTTGGACGGATCGCCAGCAAGTACTACCTTGACCACCTGACCATCAGGCATTTTCGGGAACGAATTCAACCGGGGATGAGTGTGGAACAGTTGTTGCTGTGTTTGGCTGTTAGTTTATTTTTTCTTTTTTTGAAATTGGATTTTACGTAAAATTACCCAACAATAGAAGTTCAAAATGTACTAATAAGGGTAGAGAAAAAAGGTAAAAGTAAGACAAAATAAAATGTAAATGGATAAAGAAATAATTATGGACTCCTACCGTACTTCAGAGGTAATGAGTAACGGAGATGGTACCATACTTTTTTGCCTAAAGGGAGAGAAAGGAGGGAAAAGGGATAATTACCGTAATCCACCCAAATACAAATGCCTTACTTTTTGGTTAAAAAGGTGAAGGAACAAAAGGACAGTTACCGTAATTCTGCCCAAAAAATTCTCAACCTCATAAGCTAATCTATAACAGTCTAAATTTTGATTTATTTTTCCAGGATTGTCCAGAATATGAAGAAATTCCTGTTCGGCACAATGAGGACCTGATCAACAAGTAAATTTAAAAAAAAAAAAACATTTTTTGGGGACTTTCGACCAATTTTCCAGCGAAATCCAATCCTTCCTGCCCATCAAATTGTCCACCATGGACTGGGGCTCACCACATGTGAAGGTCCATCTCCTTTACCAAGCGCACTTTTCGCGCATGAAATTGCCCGTGGACTACATCACGGACCAACGGTCCATCATCGAGTCTTGCATCCGTATCATACAGGTGGATTAGGGACTTACACCTAGTTATATCTCACAAAAAAATCTCCAAATTTATCTGGAATTTATAATTTACCGAACATCCGAAGTTCTGGATCTATCAAATTTGCAAAAAAAAAACTAAATCGTACCTCATGCCTAGCTCAACAAATTCAAGTCCTTAGACCTTAATTCTGGTAAACTTATTAGCTCTGTAAAAATCCTGAATTTCAATCCCATATCTTATTCCACATGCAAAAGGGTGGGGTTATAAGTCATATAGCAATTCCGTAGAAAATATGCATTTTGCTACTTACAGTTAGCATACCCCTTAATTTGGGTTTTCAAACTCATTCAATTCGATTTTTAGCTCACTAAAAGTATGGAAATACAGAATTTAAGTCATTAGAATTAATGCTTTGCATTCCCAGGCGATGTTCGACTTTTGCGTGGAACTCGCCTTCCTGGACACGGCGCTGAATGTACTTGTACTGCTCCAACAAGTGTTCCAAGCACGTTGGTTCACCGACCACCCCCTGTTGTGTCTTCCCCATCTGAGCTCTCACTCGATCGATGGAATTGGGTAAGGAAATTTTTTTTAAGAATTTAGGATTTTCCCCTCCCCATTTTTAGTCCCTTTTCCACAATTCCACAACTGCAACAACAACTGGGCATGGCCGACAACAAGAATGGACCGCAACGGGAACGGCAAATGGTGCGCGAGTTGCGGAGGAACAGCATTTTGAAGGAGTTAGAGACCAAGGAGGTGGAATTAAAGCCATTTTTATAAGAATTCCTCGCCATAAGAATTTTTTAAAAAATTTAAATTTCTGTAGATTCTGAAGGCCTTGATGAGATGGCCAATGCTGCATGTGGACGAAGCAATTCTACAGGATCAGCTCATGGAACGACCGATGGACATCATGGGAGACCAGGTGGACTCCGTGGAGCTCCAATGTTCCAGGCTTTATAAGCTGAGGCTGTGTCTGAGAATCCAAGGGCCTAGCCGGGTAGAGTTTGAGAAACCAATAAATCTTGATTCTTAACCCTCCAATATTCGGAAAAATTTAAATTGCTTCTTTATCCTAACAAAAATCGCGATACTGAAAATTTTCTTGAAATTATAGAAAAACAAATGGCAAAAAATTCTCGTATAAGGAATTTCCCTTTAAGTTCCATTCCGAGGCCTACTGTCCGAGATATCCGAAGAAACGGCGCGCGGGCTGGGTTATGTTGCTGGGAGACGCGCAACACAACCAGTTGTGGGCCGTAGAACGGGTGCCCCCGATGGACAAAGATGCCGCCACCAAATTTGTGCGGTTATCCTTCAACACCCCGGACCAACCGTAAGTCGCCCATGGATTTTGAGTTACACCATAGACATTTGGGATTTTGGAATTTTTTAGTATCTTTAAATAGACATAATAGAATTTATTGATCAGAATTCACTTAGGATATCAGAGAGAAAATGGGGCCTTAAAAATCATAAACAAAATTTCAAAACCCGAAAAGTTTCAAGGGCTTGGCCAAAAACTCGGGGGTTATTCGTGTCTTTGGGAATCTTGCATCTTCTAACATTAAAATCGCGAATTTACTATTGTGTTTATCGATGCTTTATGTATTTGCGCCAATGATTGATTTTTTTCATAAATTTTTATTTTAACCTTTGGCCTTTGATAATATTTAAAATATAATATTTTTTCTGATTTCCAGAGGCTTTCACTCCCTGGTGTTGCTGATTGTGTCCGACACCTACTTGGGCATCGACCAGCAATACCAACTCCATGTCACGACAAAATGATTGAAGATGGACTGGTACATTTTTCAACCAAAATATTCCTTCTCTGTGCCTTTTTTATATCGGGTGTTCTTACATTTTTCGACATATTTCTTTCACCGATTCCATTGTTGTGAATTGTGATTTTTGTTGAATTTGCCAAAAAAAAAATTTATTAACTTATCAGATGCTTTCATGAATTGAGTCGAATTGCCATATTTTTTTAAAATTTATGATGTAAAAATTTTTCATTATTTTTTTTAATTTATCCAAATTTATCCCCATAATTTCTCGAATTTTTTGAACCATTTTATTTCAAATAGAGCTTTCGTTCTATTTAATTTTGGAGAAAAAATTATTAATTTTTGCAAAAAATTCCCACCTCCGCTATGCGCAGTGGTGGATCATCCAGAGCCGGTTTACGCATTCGCAATTCCCGCGGCCCCGCATCAGTGCTGTCCTCAATCAGGATGTGCACACGAGCGCTAGATTGGAGTGGAGGGTGCCTGCGAAAATTTAAAATTTCGAAAATTTTAGAAAATTGTTCAAGGGAACAACATTTTATCAACATTTTTATTCTCTATTACCCGCTGTCCTTGGCGACCACTTCGAGCTCCAGCGGTTCCCCTCCCAATTGGGCGCCCAAAATATTCAGCGGCACACTGTCCTTCGCCAGGCTCAGAAGCCCGGTTTCCGGGTCAATATGGAAAACTGAAAATTTTGAAAATTCAGGACATTTTTAAGGATTTAGTCGTCGATCAATCTCCGGTTTAAACTTACATTCGCTTGCGGGCACGCCTGGGGCAAGCGCGAAACGCACGCGTGCATTGGCGCTGCCTGGCGCGTCGCGATCGCGCGCCCAGAAGCGCGTGACGGGCGCGCCTGCAGGTGTGCCTTCCGCTAGTCGGATCACCGCGTCATCCTGATGGGCCCAGCTCAGAAGCGGGCGCTGATCATTTTTGTCTGAGAGACGCACGCGGATCTGACGCAAAAAAAGCGGAATAATGCGCGGGATTTGAACTTGCGTCACTTATTTTTGTGGAAAACATTGACCCCTCCATTTAGCTATGCATTATCCGGAAAAGGATTCAAAAATATTTTACAGGCATTTCGGCGCTGTTTCCGCCCGCATCCGTGCAGCGTAAAAGCAGCGCAAATTTGGCCTGTTCCTCGTAGTCCAATTCCGCGCCCGCCGCCACAGATAGGGACCACCGCTTTTCGGCACTCTAAATGGCAAAAAATTCGTAAAAAAACTTTTCTGAAGTTTAAAAAATTTCATAATTCAAAGGGCATAAAGTATAAATTTTCGAAAATTCCTTTCTGACCTGTCTGATCATGAACCGTTCCGCGCCCTGTGCACCGATCAGCGCACACCGATGCTTGCGCCCTCCGGAGTCTGGGTCGCGCAGCTCAACTTCGAGCAGTACCTCATCCCCGCGGTCACGGATGCCCTCCTCCAGGTCCAGCTCCACAACCGGCGGATGTTGTTCGGAAGCGGAAAGGTTGCCGCCGTTGTTGTTGCCGCGCAACACTACCGCAACGAGTTCGGGCGCCATGTCATCCAGGTCGAGCAGTTCAAGCTGTACATGGGCCATTGTTGTGGTAGATGTGGAGGAAGAGGAGGCGACCAGGCGCAACTCCAGAAGACGATGTGCGGGCTGTTCAAAGTCCAGCCGCCCGGCGACCACCAAAAGTCCGTCTAGAGGGAAGGTAAATGAAAAAATAGGAAAAATTTTAAGATGGCTTAGTGTGTACGGATTTTTTTTTGAAAAATGGAACAATAGCCTCTTATCAGCGCACTGGCATACTGTATCTATCCTTTTAAAAGTCCGAGGCGTGATGATGATGATTGAAGGTAGTACTACAACAATTTGGCGCCAAACAAATGGGCATAAGATGGCATTCGGCGTCTTCAAAATTTTTCACGCCTCGGTTTCAGGCCCCAGATTTTCTGGTAGCCTAATTTTTTTATGTCTTGTGCATGTAAAACCAAAAAGTTTTAATTAGGAAAAACGATGATTTTCTAATCCTAAATAGAACTGAACATCTTGCACAAAGGCATACCATCTCGGAGGGCAACCAGGCCGGTGTGGGATCCTGGTTCCAGCACAATTTTCACCGGATCACTGGCATTCATTGGGTTGTAGGCGGGCAGGTGCAGAATCGGGTGGCCAACCTGCAACTTTGGAGTTTAATTTTCCAGTTACTGTAATTACCTCTAACAATAAGTCCCCATCTCCCATTAGGAGCCCACCCTTCAATAGACCCCCTCCTCTGAAGAAACTCTAGTGGAAACCTCTAATAACCTCCACCTCTCTAGAGGGGTTGAAATATAAGACCCAATGGGGTCCTCCTAATAGAATTTTTTACCGTATTCCGTTTTTCGTCGTTGCGTGAAAATGCCTAATCCAAAATTGTAATGGAACTTGCTCTTTTTTACAACCCACCCCATAGGTGGCAATAATTCGAATTCGGGTTAGACAATACACCCACCGGCAACTCTTCCGCGATTCGGAGCCGGATCGGTTCCGCTTCATTGGTCCACGGCACAGCAAAGCGTGGCTTGGAGAGGCGTCGTTGCCGGGCTTCCAACTGTTGCGGAAAGGACTGGAGTGTGAGCGCCAGGAGGGCTGAAAATGCAAAAAAATGGGTCAGGAAAATTGGGAAAAATCGACGCAAAATTGGAAAACCATTTTCCGCTTCTGCTGGCCTTACCCCTTTCCTGATCAGGAGCTTCCGAAGCATTTTGGTCGAAACTTTGCTGCGGCATTTTGATGAGGAATGGGATGTGAATGGTGCGTACGGCACGAAGTTTGGCCAAATCCAGTTGAATGGACCCATTGTTGGACACCGAATCGGCCAAAACAGATTCCTGAAAATTTGGAAATCCCTGGAAAAATGCCAAAAAATGGGCCCAATAAAGTTCAATACCAGGCTGGCCATAATCAGCTTTTTTTTAAATCCATAAAATTGAAAATTTCCCCGAAATGGTAATCCATAAGCAATAACCCTTTAAAATATCGTATTACTGTAATCCGGAATCCATAAAACCTCGTAATTTCCATACCACCATATTCGGTTAATTCCCGTAATACTGAAATCCGATATTTTATTTAAAAGAGAGCATTTTACCAAAAAAAAAGAACAAATTCGAATAAAAAACTACGAAAAATCCAATTTCCCCAATTTATGACCTTTGCCAATTTTGTGGGTCTTCCTGCATCGTCCCATGCCTCCACTTGGCTCTCCACCATTCGGACATGTCCACGGTAGTTGCCCTCCTCCGGGAATGGCACCAAGTTGGCCATGTTGGCATTTTTTCCCAGACCCTCCTCCGCATCATCTTCATCGTAATCGTCCAAACGTGGGATGGTTATCTGGATGAACGGTTCAGGGAAACGGAGCACCGGTTCAGCAGGTCCAAAAACCACCAATCTTGGTAGGAAAAGGCGAATCTTGTTATGATAGGGCAAAATCGTGCTAGAGCGAGCACAAGGAACACTATAATCCCGATGCCAACTGGAAAACCTTGGTAAATCCCTAGTGGATTATGAGCCTCCATCCTGTAAGGATTGGGATTTGCAAGAATTGTTGGTACGAACTACGGAAAGACCAAATCTTGGTAAGAAAAAATGGAGGAATATTGGTAAATATGATGAAAACGAGATTAACCGGGTACAAGGAGTACAAATTCCGATGAGCATTGAAAATTCTAGGTCAAAAATTAAATGGGGAAGAATTGGCCAAAAAATTTCTTGGTAAAAAATATGAGTAAACGAAATCTTTGGGAAAAACACAACCTGAGCATACATTCCGCCAGAATGGTGCGCTGCTCGCGGTCGATGGCCACTGCGCGCATGGAGTAGTTGCCAGGCCTTACACCTTCCCTGTGGGGGAAAAGTCGATATCTTGTCAAGATGCATCTTGGTACGATCTTGGTAAGAGATCGCTCACTTTGGCACTTCGCCAACAAACACATTGCCCCCGAAAGGCTCCAGCGACAGCCATCCAGGGTTGCCCTCCACAAACAGAAAGTTGTTCAGTTGGAGCATTGACGAGGACAAGGAGTTGTTGGCGAGTTGAAGTTGCACAATTTGGGCGCCTGTAAAGGAAAAAAGCGGAATATCGCGATGGTGAACATTCAAGTTGACCAGAACATAGGCCGTGGTAATAAATTGAATAGCCCGTAAATTGTCTATCACATGTTTGATATCCATAAGTCGAATGTGTACAGTATAACAAGAGACATACACCGAATTCCGATAGAGTCAATTCACTTCAAAAAGAACCCGTGGAAATATTCAAGTACAGACCATCACCATACCGCCCATGTATGTGTTGTATAATGTACCGGTGTGTATGCGCTCCACGGGCATGGTCCGTTCATATACAGCGTTGGTGAATGAAACGGGTGGCGGTTTGGTGGACTGTAAAAGGACGCCAGATGTACTGTACATAAACTATGGACACCATATGCAGTTGGGAAAATAAACTATGGTTTATCCGAGATTAGGTACATAGAACGCCGAATCGAGGCACAGTACTTATGTGATAGTTACCGTATACCCATGAAGACCTACCGTAATCCTGACCGGCACTGTCCTCTCGTCTCGATGCCCTTGTCCGTCCTCAACAACTAATTGCAGCGTATAGTTGCCCAATGCTGGTAGTGTGTCCTCCCTCTGCTCCATTAGGTCAATGTGGTAAAGACCTTCGGTGCCGTCATACTGTACAAATATGGTAAAATGGAGTGCAGTAACCCGTGGCAAAGCAAATACCTTGCCAAGTTGGAAGAGATGGGAACCGTCGCCGGCCAAGGACAGCGTATTTAAGCGATTCTCGAGCTCACTGGAAGAAAAGGCACAAATTTTATGGAATCCAAAAAAAAATTTCGAGCCTCCCCCCCCCCTGAAGTTATGAATTTTCGATTTT
>LDKF01000898.1:28230-42545 GCA_001026735.1 Rotylenchulus reniformis
GAGCCTCCCCCCCCCCCTGAAGTTATGAATTTTCGATTTTTTCAGGGGTCTCAGATTTTCAAAAAACCAGAAATCCCCATTTCTTCGAGCCATCGACCTCTAAGGCTTGAGCTCTAAATAAAAATTTTGCCTGTCTTGGTCCGTCACTGCAACCACAAAGGGTGTTCCGCCTCTGAGCATGCCGTCTTCGACCAAAATTTCGTCTCCTAATAAAGACGTATTTTGCAAATAAAATTGATAATCACACGTGTATCAATTTATGGACCCTTCCTAACCTGACAACAACTCCAGCCGGGGTCCCCAGTCGTTCACGTCCGTTACCCGGATGGTCACCGACGCAGGCTCAGAGGAGGTACCTAATTTTGAAAAATTCAGGTTTCCAAGTTCGCAAAAAATCCATCCAAATTTTGGTACCCTTATTGTCATAAGAAGCGGTGGCCACCAGATAGAAGACGGGGGTCTGCTCGTGGTCCAGACACGATTCTGACGAACATCGCAGACGGATGTGACCATCCGAACCAACATGGAAGCTGAATGTTTAGGTTTTTAGGTTTTTTTGGATCTATGGGTCTTGTCTATGGGATTCTTACAATTGCGCCCCGTGTCCGAACAGCTCGAACTCGACGGGTTGTTGGTTGTGTTGCAGTTGTTCCGCAACTTCCAACTGGCCCAGTTCGGTGCCATCCGTGGCATTTTCCGCAACCGCAAACTCGTAATCGGATTGCGCCATTTGCGGTGCCACTTTTGGACGACCCTCCACAGAAAGATGTCCCCAAAATAGGCGCAAACTGGGTTGTGCATTCGGTTGATCCACAACTCGTTGTCCATCCCATTCCATCAATGTAGCGGAAATCTAAATATTGGGCGAAATTTGTCTTAGATGCGGTAGATGATCACATTTTCGTCCATTTTCTTGAAAATTTCAGGCCCTAAGAATAAGTTGGGCAACTTTTCTATTTACTTAGACTAGCTAATAAAAGGTCCCAAAGACATGTGTGTGTGGTTCGGATCCACTTTTTGGGTCAATTTTTAAAAATCCAAAAAATCTGCATGACAACTCGACAACTCCAATGAAAATTGGTTTGGAAAATTGGATGTAAGCTTCGGATTCAGCAGCAAAAACTGCCCATAGAGAGTGTTTTTGATGCGAAAAGAAACTTTTTGGCTTTTGGTCTAAAAATCGATTTGAACAATTCGATATGCCATTGGGTTGTTCAACTCCTTCGAAAATCACAAAGAAGTTGGGGGCAGTAAATTTTTGAAAAATCGACAACCCAACAAGCGCACCCAAACTGATGAGTACATTGGCACTCTTAAGCCCTTTTGATCACCTCAAAATCCATCTGTTCCGCAAATCGATCAGTGTTTTCCGGATTGATCAGCCACAATTGTGCCACATCGCCCGGGGCCAAGTGGTGGGGTCGGATGTCCACAATGGCATTTTGGGGGCGCAGTTCAAGTTTGGCCAACAGCATGTGGCCAGAAGGCCTTGAATCTTGGTGGAGCATGGTGATGGCCAGATCCGGGATCGGCTGCTGCCCAAGGCTGTCCAAACTGTCGAATGGCACCGAAATTCGGTGCCGAACCATGCCATGATCGTCCAGAGGTTGGTCGCCGAGTTCAATTTGGAGCACTAAAAAGGTTATGTAAAAGGTGAAAAGCTGAAAACGATTAAAATTTTGGCCTGTTTGCCATTCATTGGTGCCCAAAGTTATAAGCTAGTATTAATTCGAGGATTTTTAATGGGTGGCACTAAAAAATTAGATCACCGAAAGAATTTTTCAATTTTTTCATAGGGTTCGATTACGCTCCGGATATTTCAAAAAATTATACAGAATTGTTGTGAAGCCTTTCCAATATCAAGTTAGCCGAGAAGGATTCTTGAGACAATACAAGGATACCACGCGTGGATATGGTACTCACCCAGAGAGGGTCCCAAATACAGTATCCAGGGATATTAAACTGTGTATGGGAATGTCACAGTTTTATGTACGTATGAACTTAAAAACAGTACTAAACACTTACTGTCATCATNATTTTTAATGGGTGGCACTAAAAAATTAGATCACCGAAAGAATTTTTCAATTTTTTCATAGGGTTCGATTACGCTCCGGATATTTCAAAAAATTATACAGAATTGTTGTGAAGCCTTTCCAATATCAAGTTAGCCGAGAAGGATTCTTGAGACAATACAAGGATACCACGCGTGGATATGGTACTCACCCAGAGAGGGTCCCAAATACAGTATCCAGGGATATTAAACTGTGTATGGGAATGTCACAGTTTTATGTACGTATGAACTTAAAAACAGTACTAAACACTTACTGTCATCATTGATTGGTATTGTGTCATTGTTGTCAGCAGGTGCAGGCGTTGTCCGTGGTTGTTGATCAGCATCCTCATCCATTTTGGCTATTCCACTAGTTACCGTAGTCTGGTTATGATTTTCTACCGTAGTAACATTTTCTTGACGCTCATGGTTCAATGTATCACCGGTGATATCCATTGTAAACCCATCATTCACTGACGAGTCTGTTACCGTAGTTATAATGGGCGAAGGCAATGGTACCGTAGTCGAATCAGGCTCATCACGAGTTTGATCAAGTGACGTCGTCGTTTCCTGACGCACTTCGGTAGCCATATCTTTGTGCGTCTCTGTAGTTGTTTCTTGATGCATCACTTCCGTGGTCGCTTCCTGACCCGCTTCAGTAGTCGTTTCTTGATGCGTCTCCGTGGTCGACGCTTCTGTTGACATATATTGACGCACTTCCGTAGTCACTTCTTGACCCGCCTCCTGACGCATCTCAGTAGTTGGCGCTTCCGCAGTCACATCTTGACTTGTCTCCGTTGTCCCTTCCTGATGTGCTTCGGTAGTAGCTTCCTCCTTGGTCTCTTCTTGTTCATTAGTCGTTTCCTGACGCGTCTCCTCGGATGCCTTTTCTGTAGACACATCTTGACGCGTCTCCGTCGTCGTTTCTTGACGCGCTTCCGTTGTCACATCCTGACGCATCTCTGTAGTCGCCGTGGTCACTTCTTGAAGCGCTTCCGTAATGTTGGATGATTCCGACGTCGGTTGACGCGTCTCGTTTTCCGGTTTCTGTTCCGTCAATGCACCAATTCCACCCATTTCCGTTGTCATTTCTTCCTGACGCGGTTCACCAGCTGGCTCTACTGTAGAGGATGCTTGTCCGCTGCGTTCTAGTACGTCCACATCGACGCCCACGAATGGTTGTTCTTCCGTTTGGTCCGCAACATTCATCAATGACGTAGTTATTTCAGGTGTTGTTGTATCGGACGCAGCTGTAATCTTCGTCGTGGTCGGCGTTTCTTTGTTCTTTCCGGATCCGCCGGCTGTCACAAAGTTTGCTGCGGCGGCAGCGCGCGGACGCGGCAGATCAATGCGCAGCGGATCGGCATCGGTGATCGACTCTTCTGGAAGGTGTTGTTCCGGAACCGAGACATGTTCTTCCGGAAGCGGTTCAGGAACAGAAGCCGGTGCGGATGTTCCGTTTGTGTCCATAATGAACAGTCGCGGAGGCGACGGCGGAGGGTCCGGGGCCAAATGGTGCACCACCGACCCGACATGCTTGGCCCCGTCAACAAGGTTGATGCGCGAGCGGATTTCGCTACAAAAATTTAGGGAATGAAATTATTTTGGTCGGATATGATCTTTGGTCTTTGAAGTGATCTTTTATCTTTGAAATAGTCGTGAATCAGTGACGTAAAGATTGGGCCATTTTCTTTTGGTTCTGTAGTATGTATAGTATGTCCCTTAAGTGCCCTTAAGTGATCAATGATCAGCACTGATCTAGTTGAGGTAGAAGAACCCAAAACTGATCATTGATCCCTTATAGTTCGATGATCTGTTTGGGAAATTTCTTTATCCAGTAAAATTCTCGAAAGTCTAAAATCTAAAGAAGCGAGACATGTAGGCGCACAAAATTCAGAATTTCTTTTAAAATATTTTTTTAATATTTTTGAACCAAAAATCCATTTATTGATCTATCCATCTCATGTGATCTCCGCTTCTAAACCCTATGATTAGTGATTAGAGCGGTAATTTACGCCCCAAATTACTCCATTTCCCATGAATTTTTCGGGTGGAGGTGTCTTGATTGAAAAAGTCGAGTGAGCCAAAAAAATATTTGCTGGGCGTTATAATCAGAAAATCCTATGAAAAGCATGTTCTTTGAGGAGACTTTCACCACCAAGCTCGGGGATGGCCGAGTGGATAATGGCGTAGTCTGCTTGTGGGTGATGGGCCGTGGGTTTTAATCCCTTATCGGAAATTAATTTTTTGATATAATTTTTCAATGATTTTCGACCCCAAAAGTAGGTTTGATGGGGTTCCTAAATGTGTGGATTCACCATTAGACATTGATCTTTTAACCTATGATCTTTGATCCCTTAGTAAAAGAATAAAAGTTGCGTGTCGGCTTCGCCTCCAAGACCTGAGAGGCCAGGGAAGTCAGGGTTCCGAGGGAGACGGGAATCGGAATCACCGTTTCCGGTGCCCAAATTCCTTGGCCAGGCTTCGAGTGGGCGCTGGGCCCTTTTGGTTCCCACTCTTGGACAGCCACCGAGTGCCTCTCCTCTCTCGGGATTGCGTGGGGACAACCATGAGCCTCAAGGGCATCACTCGTAGGCACCCCAGAGGCCTCCCTGGATCGGAGCATGAACACTCGGGTTCCCTCGTCCCAGTCCTTAGCGTCCGTTGCGCAGTGATCAGCGTGCTGATCAGGTCCACTCCCAGTNGGCAAGTCGGTGTTTGATTTAATGCTTTCCGTCCTAAGGACGACTTGTAACTTTCCGGGGTTCAAATCCCCGCTCGAACCCTTCGTCGGGGTCAGACCCCTCCGAGCCCTCTCCCTGATCCACAACATCATTTCGGACTTGGTCCCATAGATGTCGGGTTTGATATCTCCGGGACAAGGTCCCTCTCGCAATTCTCCGGGTGTGATCCCGGGACCACTCCTTTCTGGACTAAGTCCAACTCGGAAAGATTCGGGTTCAAAGTTAAGGCTTTCCGGCCTAAGGCCGACTTGAAACTTCTTCGCTCTCGCTCCACCCGGGCACATAGCCCCCTCCGAAACTCCATTCACGCTCAGTGCCGAAGCACCGCGGTCCACATGGCCCACTCGGCCAAGTCCGTTGCTCTCCTCCCGTTCCGAAACACTCTCGAAGCGTCCTACCCGGACGTCGGAGACGGCGAGGGAGCCCCCACGGCTCAGCTTCTTAGCCCCATAGGCGCGGTCGATGGTCACTGATGACATGATGAAATAATGGAAGTGGTTGTTGCGTCGCGTTGCAGAACTCAAACTTAGAATGACTCCTGGGAAGGATCCTTTCCCTTCCTTTTGCCCGCCTTAAATCTCCTCCCGTCTCCCCCCGTTGGGGTGGGCGGGATTCCGACGCATTTCAACACGAAAAGTGCTCGGTTTCCGCACGAAAGTGCAGGAACCGGCGCTAATCCGTTCGTTGAATTGCGAATGTGCAAAGTGGTCGCCCCCTCGCTGGGTTAGACATTGCACTTTCCCGCCAAAGCGGCGGGGTCCTCTTTCCACGCCATCCTCCAGCCGATGGCCGTGTGTGTGTCTGACTCTCTGTCACACACTATTTCCTCTGTTTCCTTTTCTCCCGTTTCTACGGGGTCCTTTCTTCCCTTTCCGCCGCACGCGTGGATTGTTTTGCTCTTCCACGCAATTGTGCATTGGAAGTGTTCAATGATCAACCGACACTTCGAGTTGTCGGTGTCCGGCGGGGGTGATGGGGTTATGCCCCATCACACCTCCCCCTTGGCGCGAAGTGCGTCCTCGCACTTCCACCAAAGTGTTTTGTGCCCTAAGGGCCCTTTTAGGACATTTTCTGACATAGTCGGACATATTCTGACATATTCTAACATATTCGGACATATTAGGACATGTTCGAACATGTTGGCCTGAGGACGCCTGAAAAATTCAGAGAATTTTCCAAAAGAGTTAAATTAATGCTTTCCAGCCTAAGGCTGACTTGAAACGAGAGAAAATGAAGTGGGGTGAGGCCTACAGGAGGCTTTATTCGGATATATTGGTGGCCTGAGGATGCCAGAAAAAGATGAGAGTTTAAAGCTTTCCATGCTAAGCATGACTTGAAAAGGTTGGTGTGGCGCCTATAATGGGCCCTATTCGGACATAGCCGAACATATTCGGACATATGAGGGCCTGAGGATGCCAAAAAGGTAGTAAAGAAGGTTTATTTAAGGCTTACCACACTAAGTGTGACTTGAAAGAAAAGTGAACTTTTAATGCTTTCCACACAAAGTGTGACTCGAAAAGGAGCGCCTTGCGGCCATATTAAGGGCATTGCCTCCCCCTTGGCGCAAGAGTTTGGCCGGGGTTGGTTAGTGAGGTTGAAAGTCGCGAAACCGGGTCGGTTTTCGGACTGTCCGTCCGGTTCTTGTCCTTACCAAGTTTTCTTGGCATTCTCGGGTTTCCCCCGGTCCTGGTGGGGTGGGATCTGGGTCCCTACCTTGTCCTGGTCCCATGTCCACCCTTTCTGGTGGTGTACCGACGGGTACCTCTTCTGTTTGCTGATGTCCAGCATCCCAGTTGAACTGGTCCGGCATGGCGCCCCCTGGTTCATCACCAGGTACGTCTTGAACTTCCTGGTCCACGAATTCGTGGTCCAGTGCCCTGAACTGCTTGATCTGGTTGACGTGGACTCTTTTCCCTTCCATATCCGGACTTTCAACCGGAACAATGGAACAGTGAAGTCCATCTACTTCCATCATTTTCACGCGATAAATTCCGGTCCAGAACGGCCTGAATTTCTGGAATTCCCCGACTTTCAGTCGGTAATTCCTGAAAGTGACCAGGTCACCCAATTTGATCGTTACGGGCCTGGCCCGCCGGTCAAATTGAGCGGCCATTTTCAGGGCATTCGCCCAGGCCGTCTCCTCTGCTGTCCGCCACGCTTTGGCCATGTTCATCGTGAGTTCTTCACGGAAGTCCCCCACTGCCCATGAATGTCCCTGAGGGACCGGGTACAGTGCTTGGTCCGCCGGCAGGATTGGATCCCGCCCAAACATCAAGTAGAAGGGCGATTCGCCCGTCATGTCATTGACCGCCGTGTTATAGCAGTATGCGGCTGCTGATAACAGGGTGTCAAAGTCCTCCCCCTGCTCTCTGGTCAATTTGGCGATGATGTCACGCCAGGTTCTGAACGATCTTTCAACTACACCGTTGCCCTCCGAATGGTAGGGGGTGCAGAAGACCTTCCGGGTGTTCAAATCCCGACACAATTCCTGAAATGAGTCCGCCCGGAACGTCGTTGCGTTGTCCGACAAGAGTTCCATGGGGGCGCCAAATTTCAGTACCAGTTCGCTCACGAACAGTTTCGCAACTGTTGCGGCCCTCGCATCCGGTGCAGGCGCCGAAATGACAAATTTCGTGAAACAATCTATAAAGTTCACGATGTACTTATTTCCCCTTGCCGTCGGCGGCATGGGACCACACAGGTCGACCGCGACTCTCTGCATTACTGTCGTGTAGTGCATTGGTCTGAGCGGTGCTTTTGGCTGTGCCTTTTTACGGAGTTGGCACTCCGGACACAACCTGATCCATTTCACGAAGTCCTGCATTTTGCGGTACCACGTGAATAGCCGCGATTTTCTCAAGCTTTTGGCCAGCCAAAAGTGTCCACCTCCCATTTCTGATCCGTGTACCAAGTCGAACACCCATTTTTGTAGGTGTCGTGGTACAACGACCTGGGAATGCTCTTTCCCATCTTTTGCACGGATGTGGATCGTGATGATTCCGTCATCCATGATCCTTGTGTCCTGGTTCATCAGCCAGAACACTTCCCTCGGGATGTCTGCCTCATTTTCTGGCAGAGTGCCTTCTCCTGTAAAACAGGTGGCGAACATCCTGAGTGCCGGATCCTCTCGCTGTTCTTTGACAATGTCAAACCTATTGAAGGTTTCTCTGGCCATTGTCATGAACACACGGTCCTCCTCGTCTTCCAGGGACTCCGAACTGGAGCTGGAGATGGTCCTGGTCCCAAGGACAGGAAAACACCTCGGGAATTCCATGATGTCCTGAAGCTCATCCGGGGATGGCTCTCCGGGCTCAATTCTTGACAGGGCATCCGCAACCGTGTTGCGTTTCCCGTCAATGTGCTCAATACTCACATTGTCGTAGCTCATGAGTTCCATGAACCACCTTGTAAGTATTGGCGCCACCTCTCGGCTTCTGGCCAGAAAGGTCAATGGTTTGTGATCCGTATGGACGATTGTCTGCTGGCCATAAATGTACATGATGTACTGGCGCAACGCCCATATGATCGCACCAAGTTCCAGCTTCACTGGCGCCCAACTTCGTTCATTTTCCGACAGGGTTCGGCTGGCAAATGAGACTGCTCTATAGTCCCGAACCTGGTCGTCCCATTGCATCAGGGATGAGCCCATCCCGACCGTTGACGCATCCACAAAGATGTGAAATGGTCTCGAATAGTCCGGGAAGGTCAAGATTGGTGGCTCTGTCAGCCTTCTCTTGACCTCCTCAAAAGCCCGTTGTTGATCCACACCCCAAGAAAACTTGTTTTCTTTATGGGTGAGTACCTGCAGAGGGTTTACCAGTTTGGTAAAGTCCCTGATGTATTTCCTGAAGAATCCGGCCATGCCTAGGAAGCTCATCACTTCCTTGGCATTTTTTGGCCTCGGAAACTCTTGAATGACCTTTACATTCTACAGAGGGCGAATAGCCTTTCTGCGAGACCTCATGTCCCAGAAATTTGATTGATTTCCGGAAAAATTCACATTTCTTTGGAGAAAGTTTCAGGTCAAACATCCGGAACCTCTCCAAGACCCTCCTGATGTCCTCCAGATGGTCTTCGAACCTCGGGGACTTTGTCGAAATCAGAATATCATCGACGTATGCGATTGCATTCTCGTCGAGTCCGGTGAGAACTTGGGCCATTGCCCGTGCAAACATGCTCGTGGCATTCTTGAGTCCGAATGGCATTTTCTTCATTTGGAAGACGCCATCTTCGGTGATCACACCGCATTTTCTACTGGCATCTTCGTCCAATGGGAACTGGAGGTATCCAGAACTCATGTCCAAGGACGTATACCAGGACCTGTTCGCGATCTTCTCCAAAACCGAGTCAATGGTCGGCNTGCTCTATAGTCCCGAACCTGGTCGTCCCATTGCATCAGGGATGAGCCCATCCCGACCGTTGACGCATCCACAAAGATGTGAAATGGTCTCGAATAGTCCGGGAAGGTCAAGATTGGTGGCTCTGTCAGCCTTCTCTTGACCTCCTCAAAAGCCCGTTGTTGATCCACACCCCAAGAAAACTTGTTTTCCTTGTGAGTGAGTACCTGTAGTGGATTTACCAGCTTGGTAAAGTCCCTAATGTACTTCCTGAAGAAACCGGCCATGCCCAGGAAGCTCATTACTTCTTTGGCATTCTTTGGCTTCGGAAACTCCTGGATTGCTTTCACATTCTCCGCAGAGGGCGAATAGCCTTTCTGCGAGACCTCATGTCCCAGAAATTTGATTGATTTCCGGAAAAATTCACATTTCTTTGGAGAAAGTTTCAGGTCAAACATCCGGAACCTCTCCAAGACCCTCCTGATGTCCTCCAGATGGTCTTCGAACCTCGGGGACTTTGTCGAAATCAGAATATCATCGACGTATGCGATTGCATTCTCGTCGAGTCCGGTGAGAACTTGGGCCATTGCCCGTGCAAACATGCTCGTGGCATTCTTGAGTCCGAATGGCATTTTCTTCATTTGGAAGACGCCATCTTCGGTGATCACACCGCATTTTCTACTGGCATCTTCGTCCAATGGGAACTGGAGGTATCCAGAACTCATGTCCAAGGACGTATACCAGGACCTGTTCGCGATCTTCTCCAAAACCGAGTCAATGGTCGGCAATGGGTAGTGATCAGAGATCGTTACCGAGTTCAGAGCCCGAAAGTCAATGCATGGCCTTTGGGTTCCGTCCTTCTTTCGGACCATGACCCAGCATGACACCCATGGAGTGTCAGAGGGTTCCATGATTCCCCTCTTGACCATCTCCTCATTCTGCTTGCGCAGATCGTCCTTCAGCCCGTAGGGTATCCTCAGATACTTTGATGCTACAGGGACCTCCGTGGTTGTCTTGATTGACATTGGCGCCACTTTGGCATCTCCCAAGTCATACTTGGTCCGGCTGAATACATCTTTGTATTCCTCAATGAGATTGGCCAGCTTTTGGCGCTCTTTTGGGCCAATTTCTGCCTTGGTCACATCCACCTTGTAGGTGGGGTCCTCCTCTTCCGCGAGCGAGTACACGTGGAAAAGTTTGACTCGAGAGTGGCACTCTCGGGACACCTCCTCAGACACACCTCCTTGTCATCCGCCCTGACCACCATGGGCACCACTTCTGTCCCATTCCTTTCTTCCCAAGATCTTCTGCCTTCTATGTGAAGCGCAGAGTGATTTTGGAGACCATCTGGCCTGTCAATCGCCACTGGTACCATCATCTGATGGCCAGCTTTGATAGTCCTGTTCTCGTCAACCTTGACCGCAACCGTGTTGAAATTCACGGAGTTGCAGCAATGTATCCGGGTGTACCGGCCGTTCATGACAAACCGCTTCTGCGCTGTGTCAATCGTCCAGGTCGGGAAATCGACCAGATCCCTGAAACCAATCAGGACCATGAACATGGTCTTGTCAAAGACCTCTTCATGCCGTGCCACGGCAAAGTCCACCTGATGCGACACACCGCAAAGGGTGAAGTAGACCCGCGTTTTTCCGACAAAACGAACGCTCCCTCCGATGCCTTTGGCACCGCTGGACGTCGGGACAGGAGTCACCTCAAGTCCGAGTTCGCGGCAAAGTGCATCTGAGATCACCGCCCGATTTGCTCCCGTGTCCAGTAGGACATCCAGGTCCACATCATTTATCTTCGCCTCCACTAGGAGGAGTCCGTCCATGGGCTGAGCCCCTTCTGGCACGATCTTCTTCCTCAGCGATCGATCGTCAAGTGCATTGACGTGATCACTCGAGGTCGAAGGCAACGCCTTGACACTCTCAGGTGAGGTGATCACCGGTCCTGTGTTCTGTTGGTATCTGGGCTGATACGAGCCTTGCGGCTGGAATTGCCCCAGGAACATTTTTCCTGCGAATTCTAGGGCTATGTCCTTGTAGGCATTTGCCCTGACCATTTCTTCGTTGACCTGCTGGCCCTGTTGTGATGTTCCAGGGCTAACTGAGAGTTGCACCGTATCCCTTCTGTTCTCAACGCGTGGTTGATCACGCGATGTACTACTGCCATTCGGGCAGTTATTCGCATAATGGCCCAGCTGCTGGCATGCATAACACGTCGGTGTTTTGCACTGATCAGCTCGATGTCCTGGATTCTTGCATTTTGTGCAAAATCCTCCCGACTGTTGTCGGTTCCGTCCTTGATTCTTGGGTTCCGACCGACATTCTCTGGCAAAATGTCCGGTCTTACCACAATTGTAACACTTCCCAGATGCTCTTTTCCCAGTAACTAGACTGGACCTCAATGGTGGTTGTCCGGGGTATCCGGCCACATCACCATTCCATGGGAATTCTCTTGGTGGGTTGAAATCCCGACCAGAGTCATACCATCTCCCAGGCCCAAGTGGTGTGTTGTTTGCGCCGGACGACAGACCTCGCGCATTCCAGGTCATCGCGGGTGGCTGCGGTGACTGGTACACCAAGTGTTCCTTGGCCGGTTCCTCTTTCCTTTCCTCCATCGTGGCATACGCCAGTTTCCGCTCCTTCGCCTTCGAAGTGAGCATGGCCTCGCTCATTTTGAGCACCGTTTCATGGTGAAGAGCTGTCTCCAGCAGTTCACCAAAGTCCTTGCAGTTCTTCGCCTTCACAAGCTTGAACAACTCAGGATCGTTCAGCTTGATCGCGAACTCCTCCAACAGCCAGTTATCCACATAGGCTTGACCATGGTCAGCGAATGCACGCCTGGCCATTGCCGAGAGTCTTGAGGCAAATTCGCTCACCGACTCCATTTCCCTTTTCTTCACATCTCTCAGCTCCATTTTGAGCCGGTCCCGATTTAATACGGAGTTGTACACCTTTTTGAGCGCTGCGACAGCGAGGTCGTACGATCTCTGCTCATTGTCCTTCAAGTTGTCAAAGTGCCTTTTGGCAGGTCCCTTCAACTTCCACCTGAGCACATTCGCTTTCAGCTCATCAGAGGCTGTACAGTCGAATAGCATCATCGTGGCTTCAAACTCTGCCACCCATTCCAGGAAGTCATCCTCTGCTTTTCCCCAGAATTCCGGGATCCGGTCCACACTGACCACTCTCCTGGGAATTGGTGGGTCCTCGTCCTCCGCCCCATTTGCCATCATGATGACATCATCTGGGTCTGATTTCTCAGATCCGTCCCGATCACTTTTCTCACCATCGTCCTTCTCGCCATCCTCATTGTGGCGTTCCTTCCGACTGTCCTCCTCTTGGGACTCGTCCAGGCTTTTCTCGGATGGATCCGGGGATGGCTGATCCCTGTCCTGACCATCCCTGGCATCTTTGCCGTTCTTCAATGCTATGCACTGAGACCACGCAGCTTGGCAGCTGAATTCCTTGGATTCGCGTTGTCGAATCCATACCGCAACTGCGTTCATGTCCTCTTGCAACTTCGCAAGTTGCATGCTGACAGATCGCAGCGAACGCCTCATTCCCTCTTCAAATCTCTTGAAGGGTTCCCCTTGATCAGCCAGGAGACTTTTCTCCGGCTTTTCCACCCCTTCCAGGGTCCTCGATTCCCTGGCACCTTTTGCTCTTCCCTCTTGCACCACCTGATTAAAAGTGGGGAGGTCCGATGCCAAAGTTGCCAAGAGTTCTTCCACCGTAGCCTCCCAAGGTCCTGTGACCTGGTCCATCAATTCCCAACTTTTCCCACTGCTGGAGTGTCCATTTCCGTCACTGGACGCGAACATGAACACCCTGTCCAAGTTGGGGTCATCATCCTCGATGCCATCATCGCTGATGTCATCATCATAGAGATCCTCGTAACACCAATTGTTCAAGGTGTACCTTCCGTCCCGCCAGACAATCCGGTCCTCGGCTACAAGCCGGTCCAAAATTCGTGATTCCTCATGTTCCATAAGGCCCATGAGTGCCATGTAATTCCACCAAATGGTCCTGTCCTTGACCAGTTGCATACTCCTTGGGTTCTCCGGACATGTCGGAAACCATAAGCCTCCGAACGCCCACCGATCCACAAGCTGTGCTGTGACGCTATCCCCCACCAGGGGTACCTCTTCCTCACGCGGTGTTCCCCATTCCATGGGTTCTTCACCCGTGTGCGTCCTGCAACCGTGCATTACGGCTTGAACTCTTTGCCGGGCGCCGTACGCCCTGTCCCACAACTCCGCATCCCAATCCTGGGTTTGCGTGATCCAATTTTCCGGCTGCTCGCCGTACCCTCCGGAATCAATGATGATTCCGTCCTGCAGGGCCTTGCCCTTGGTTCTCTTGTCCATATTGGCGATGGCCTTGGAGTTGGCCTCCAACACCCTTCCAACAAGCCAGTTCCTGTCCGTGTCTTGGCACGGAATCCAGATAGGATACAGTAATGTCTGAGACTTGTACCGTATCTCCTGCATCACCCTTGCCCTGTCCAGGGTCTGGGTGTGCAGTCCCAATACTGCTTTTCTCTTCCAGTTTTCCACCAACGGGCGGGAGTACATGTTCCCATCCATCAGCTCCTCTTTGTCCGGGAACATCCGGTCTTGATAGACCGTGTTCTTGTCCAAATCCGGTGGCATGTAGTCCATGTCCACTATTGGGGCATCATGTGCCCTGAGGCGCATGTCCTGGACACTCACTGGATCATGGTCGTCGGCCATGTCCGGTCCATGGTCTCCGTATCGTATGATACGTGTCCCTTCCTCCTTCATTTGACGCGAGCGCAGTGAACTGCTTCCACTCGTGTCCTCATCCTGCAACCCATTTTGGGCCAGTATTTCTTCAAATACGGCCTTAGTTGTGCACAATTTCGGCGTTGCACTGTCCTCGCTCACCTGCATCAACTGCAGGATACGGTCCATTTTCTTGTCCAAGTTGTCCAGACGTTTTCCAGTCTGTCCTTGGTGCATTTCCATCCGTGATCCAAGATCATGGAGGTCCCTTTCCAACTTCAGGATTCTTCCGTCCTGTTCCATGTCCGCACGCTTTTCCATTCTGGTACTGCTCGCGCCTGAACCTTGGGTACAGGTGCTACCAGTAAAAGAATAAAAGTTGCGTGTCGGCTTCGCCTCCAAGACCTGAGAGGCCAGGGAAGTCAGGGTTCCGAGGG
>LDKF01000898.1:42645-55141 GCA_001026735.1 Rotylenchulus reniformis
GCCAGAAAAAGATGAGAGTTTAAAGCTTTCCATGCTAAGCATGACTTGAAAAGGTTGGTGTGGCGCCTATAATGGGCCCTATTCGGACATAGCCGAACATATTCGGACATATGAGGGCCTGAGGATGCCAAAAAGGTAGTAAAGAAGGTTTATTTAAGGCTTACCACACTAAGTGTGACTTGAAAGAAAAGTGAACTTTTAATGCTTTCCACACAAAGTGTGACTCGAAAAGGAGCGCCTTGCGGCCATATTAAGGGCCAGAGGATGCCCAAAACAGAGAGTGATTTAAAGCTTTCCACACTAAGTGTGACTTGGAAGAAGAGAAAAAAGTTTAATGCTTTCCAGCCTAAGGCTGACTTGAAAAATAGACCCTAAAAGCTAATGTCCGTCAAATCCTAACCCTGCCGTCCTCCCTTGCGGGATTCTGGGGACCATATTACAGAATCAACGGACATAGCAGACATGTCGAGCATATCGGACATTTCCAACATGTTGGACATTGTGAACACTCCGGACATAGTGAACACTGCGGATATTGCCGACATAGTGAACACTGCGGACATTGCCCACTTCCCGTCACCGACGGTTCCATTATTGCCCTTGCTCATCCCCTGCCTCGTCTGCTCCTCCCTCAGGGGTCGAGGCTCCGGGCAACCAATGATGATCTCTCCCCGGACGAGTGTCAGCCGTAAAGGCCCTGTTTTCGTGCCGGGTGTCCAAGAGAACATGGCCATGTTCTGAGTACACCAGCTCGGTCTCAGCCGGCTGTGCCACCAACCAGTCCAGGTAGTCCTGGTACTGTCGCCCATCGACCGGTGGTGAGACTATCGAAGTCTGATTGACATATCTCCCAACGGCTGCAATGTTGGGGTCCAACGGAAATTGGTTGAATTTCTCATGGAGAAAGTCCATGTTTCCGATCACGAATGCGGCTTCTTTGGCTCGGGTAAACGCCACCGTCGCAATCCGCGCTTCGTGAACAAATTCCCTGATCACAGCTCTCCCCAGAAGAGGTCCTGGAGAGCTGGTCCGAGTCGTGATCAAGATCACGAAGTCCGCTTCTTGTCCAATGTACGAATGGACAGTCCGTACTTCCAGCCTACGGTTTTCTGGTGAGTGTGCAGGTTCGGCTGCAAGCAGCCTTGCCACCATTTCCTCCATTTTCCGTGCTGTCCCGGTGTAGAAACACACCACTGTTGCTGATGCCTGCGGCACCCGTTTCCGAAGCATGCCGAGGATGGACTCAGCCACCTCCTCCTGGGCCGGGTTGGACCAAGAAGTTCCGGCCGCCGTCGTCTCTACATCCGGAAGGTGGATCAGAGAGATCGGATTTCTTTGGGACACGACCGGAATGCGATGGGTTTCCACCATCGTCCGGACGTTGTCAGCCCCAAGACCATGTTCAATGTTGTCATTGTAAAATGCATGACTGATGATTGGTACCATATCTCTGTGGAAGCGATACACCTTCCGCAGGGCCATTGTTTTGTTGCGCAGCCATCGGTCAAAGAATTCCGCCACAGAGTGCTGTGCGAACTTGAACCGATCGCTGTCCACCCAATCATGTTGCACGTAGGGCGGCAACTGACGGATGTCCCCGGCCACGATCAGTTGATCGATGTTGGTGGCCCAGATCAGGTTCTGGATATCTACCATCCGAACCATCTGACATTCATCAACCATGAGTAGGCTGAAGTCCTTGAGCAGTTTGGTCATCTGCTGTGCTTTTGCCACGGTGCAGATCACCACTTTAATGATCTCAAACTGACGTGACAGAACCAATCTGGTCATTTTGTCATCATCAGTCAGGTCCCCCGGATGGTCCGTTTTATTGCGGACGTAGTTCCGGCAACTTTCCAACTGTGCTTCTGACAGCACCGTCGTGTCAATCTCGTCATTCTCACGGCGCCGAATCAGCTCTTTTACATGAGCCACCACCCCGATCTTGTTGAGGAGGGTTTGATTCGTCCGTGGTCCAAACTCTCGAGCCTGTTCCGAGATCATCGAGTATGTCGACTGGACAGCCAGAATCGACGGGATTACCCGGTCCGTACCGTCCAGGAGTCCCTTGACCCTGCAGATTTCCTCCGCCAGATGCATGGCTGCAAGGTTTGTCACGGCCACTCCCAGGATGCATTCCTTGGGGCGGCTGTCCTCCATGTGCTTTGCCACCTTTGCGAGCAGGAAGGTTTTACCCGATCCCGCTGGTGCCTGCACAAAGATGCCAGGATGAAGACCGTGCACTGGTGCATACACGGCCACCTTCTGCTCGTCATTCAGGTCCTGGTCATCATATAGTGCCCTGACATGTTCCACCCGATCATGGATGTTCCTTTGTCCCTCAAACTCCGCTGTGCAGCCGGACAGATAGGCCAATTGCCCTTCTTTGTCGCCCGGTCTGACTGCGTACCCCATTTCACCCTCAAGCCAATCAGGCGGTGGCCTATGGTACTTAGGGCACTCACCCAAAGACTTGGGAGCATCCCGGCTGGTGGGAATCAGCTCTTTTGGGTCCTTCACATCCGCTGTCGNCGGCCACCTTCTGCTCGTCATTCAGGTCCTGGTCATCATATAGTGCCCTGACATGTTCCACCCGATCATGGATGTTCCTTTGTCCCTCAAACTCCGCTGTGCAGCCGGACAGATAGGCCAATTGCCCTTCTTTGTCGCCCGGTCTGACTGCGTACCCCATTTCACCCTCAAGCCAATCAGGCGGTGGCCTATGGTACTTAGGGCACTCACCCAAAGACTTGGGAGCATCCCGGCTGGTGGGAATCAGGAGCGAAATCCGTTCCTCCAGGCCGGTGGCCTGTTCATCAATGACCAGCCGCAAGTCCTTGTGGTATGGCCATTTGAGGTCCAACCATCTTTCTTCCTCTTCCTTGGAGACCGATTCTTCTTCCGGCAATTCCCCTTCCTCCTCGGGCTCCTCCAAGTTCAGCTCGTCCATCGCAAGGAGGTCCACCATGTCATGCTCAAATTGACGCAATGACGGGTTGCCATCCCGGTCCTCGCCTGTCGGCCTTATGTCCTCTCTCCGCCCGTATCTTTCGACGATACGACGGAAGCGAACTTGCCGAATTCGACCCTCCGGCGCAATGACCGCCTGGGTGACCACGGGAAACATGGTTTCCCACTGCTTCCCTTTCCTTCTCTCCAGCTTGGCCAAGGTGCCAGGTTGGAGGTGTCTCATGCACGCTGTCACATCGCGTGGGGCCATGTTTGTCCATGTTGGTTCGAAGGTGTAGGACCGGTTGAGCCCGATTTCGGAGATCTCACCCGGCAGCTTCACCCTCTGCATCTCCTGGACCAATTTCTGGCGTTCCCCAGCCGAAGCGGCTGTGTTCGCCATTTTGATCACATCAAAGTCCTTCCGGAACGAGGTTGGGGTGTGGTCCCCCCTTCCAAGTCCTTTGTTGCGCTCCATGGTGGTCAAGGTGTCCGGAGGCAACCTTTCCATCCACATGAGTACGCACTCCCCGTTCTCTGCATAATCAGCATAGTCGGACCATGCCGCAGGAACGTTCAGATCCCCGATGTACAGGGTCTGATTTTTCTGTTTCCCGTACGCATTGATCCATGCGTACTGTCCAGACACCGGTGGATATGTGAATCCACTTGGGTGCGATCCATCCAGGATGTGGGCATTCTTGGCCACACCGCCCTTCTGGAAGTGCAGCGAGGCAAATTCCGCTTTCAGGCTAAATTTGTCCCTCGTCTGCTTTGGCTGACTCACCATTGTGATGGCGGCCACCTCACTGACCTGTATCAGGCTCGAGTCACCTGATTTCCTGAATTTTAGAGCCACACAGCTGGGGACAATGGTCTGCTGCTGTGGACCCATGAAATAGCTCCGAGGATTGGTATTTCCAGGCTGGAAATCCTTCGGAGTGCCATCAGATTTGAGCAATCGCCCAAACTGATAAACCATCACGATGTCCCCGACTACCAGTCCACGGGCACCATTTGGTTGGTCCACGTGTCCGAACTGCATAAAGAGTGGGCAGTGTTGTGTCACTGTCTTTGTCTCTGGGCTGGCCATGATGCCAACAGCCAGGTCCCCCACTCTTTTGCCAATGTAGTACCGCGTGGGTACAAAATACTCCGGCATGCGATATGTCGGGTCCAGTGCGTCTTCAAAGCCCAACGCACGGTACCGTGTCCGGTCCGCTTGCTGCTGCGCTGGCTTGCCCTTGTTCTCATCTCTCGCGGATTGCTGGGTGCGCCCAGAAGATCCGTGAGAGCGACCGCTGACCGAGGTTTTGGGCACGTAGCCAGCACCTCTGGTCAGGCCACACCTGATCATCCCATCTCCTGGGGGAGGGGAGTCCTCACGCTTGACAAATTTGTCTTGCGGCCGGCAGGGTTCTGCCTGGCGTCCACCACGTCCTCTCCCTCTTTGTGAGGTCCTTCCTCGCTGGGTGCTACGTGAGCTGTCCCGGCTTTTCTCACTCCCGGATGGAGTGGCCCGAGCATCTGCAGTGCTCCATTCTCGATCACTCGTGGTCGGACCTGGTCCTGACAGCCCAAATGTGCCGCGCTGCTGAGCAGCTACTGGTCTGGGTTGCGCCGTGCCACTCGTTCCTGGCCCCGAGCCAAGCAATCCCACCAAGGCACCGCTCGGTGCACTGCTCAGGAAGGGCAGTAGCTCTTCCTCACCAGCCGCATAGCGGTTGATGAGTTCCGCCATGATTTTGTCGCGCGCTTGCTGCGAAATCGCCGGTTTCCCTGAGGATGTGCCAGGTGCCCCCCTGGCTCTGGCTTCCTCATCCACCCTTTCTTCCATTTCCTCTGCCGCAGCGTACTGCTGGGTCAGGTCGGATTGGGTGTCCGATTCCTGCCATTGCCGTCGTTTCGGTACGTCACGGGAACCCTGACGACTGAATGCTTGCTCAGTCGCTGGTCGCTTCCGGTCCCCTTGACTTCCACTAAAGGTGGAAGACACCGACGGGATGTGCCGTCTCTCCGCCGCCTTGGCTTCCGCCAATTGGCGTTCCTTGACCTTCACCTTGGCCCTGGCCAAGACCTCTCGTTTGGCCTCATTGGCCGCTTGTTCGACCATGGCCTTTGCTGCAGCCTCCGCTTTCTTGACGGCTGCTTCGGATGCCTTGAACATCTCCCTTCGGGTGCGACATCGCTCCGTCGGGTGCCAACCCATTCGCTCACAGATATCGCAATAGAAGCGATTCTGGACCACGTCGCCTTCAGATTGCTGACGTTGTGGTGCAGGGGTTTTCTCGCGCGGTGTTTGACGCGCTGACCTTCCACCCTTTCGGCCGCCACGGTCACCAGGGCCATTGCCGCTTTGGTGCTTGGGTCCAAACTTTAGGGTGTCCTGCGTCACTTTGACCATGTCTTTCATGGAGAGGTGGTCCCCCATGTCCTTGATCAGCTCGATGGAGTCATCGATCTGCTGATCTTCCCGATCCTTGGATCGGTCCGTCCCCTTGGTGATGTTCAGGTTGTCTGGTCCTGAGGACCCCTGATTTCGATCACCACCCCCGAAAGGGCCGAATATCTTGTCCATGCGCTCCTTGAACTTCTCCCTAATCGGGTCCCTTGCGGCTTCGCCGCAAATTCCTTCCATTCGNGGGTGCCAACCCATTCGCTCACAGATATCGCAATAGAAGCGATTCTGGACCACGTCGCCTTCAGATTGCTGACGTTGTGGTGCAGGGGTTTTGTCGCGCGGTGTTTGACGCGCTGACCTTCCACCCTTTCGGCCGCCACGGTCACCAGGGCCATTGCCGCTTTGGTGCTTGGGCCCAACCTTGAGGGTGTCCTGCGTCACTTTGACCATGTCTTTCATGGAGAGGTGGTCCCCCATGTCCTTGATCAGCTCGATGGAGTCATCGATCTGCTGATCTTCCCGATCCTTGGATCGGTCCGTCCCCTTGGTGATGTTCAGGTTGTCTGGTCCTGAGGACCCCTGATTTCGATCACCACCCCCGAAAGGGCCGAATATCTTGTCCATGCGCTCCTTGAACTTCTCCCTAATCGGGTCCCTTGCGGCTTCGCCGCAAATTCCTTCCATTCGCTCCCGGAATCGCATCGATTGCTCCATCTTGATGCGTTCCTTTTCCTGTTCCGCCACTTTTTCGGCAGTTGCCTTGCGGCGTTGTTGCTCCGCCGTTGGCTGTACTGCTCGAACTTGTGGCCTGGCCTTTTCAACCACTTTTGAGGTGGTGACCGTGCGATCATCAACTTCCATAGCAGTCACGTCGACAGCTGGCTGCTGTTCGCTCGCTGGAGCCTTGCCCGAGTTTGGCGAGAGGCCCAGGACCTGCTTGAGCTGCTTGGATTTCTCCTGCAGTTCAGGCTCGGTGGTTTCCACCGCGGAGGATTCCTCCTCCGTTTCTTCTTCGTCCTCGTCCATGTCACTGGTTTCAGTGCGTGTACGATCATCGCCACTGTACTGTTCTTCCGAAGCAGTGCCAGTTTGGCTTGTTTCCTCGGTGGTCTCACCGATCCCCTGTTCAGGATTTTCCTGTTCAGGGTTTTCTCCAGATTTCTCCGGGACCTTTTTTGAGGGATGTTTCCTCTCGCTCATTTTTATTTGAACAATGTTCAAAGAAAAGATTGAATTATTGCTTTCAGCACTAAGTGCTACTTGGAAATTGGGCTTTGTTTTGAGGCTTTCCGAACTAANATTTGTGGAGCAAATGGCCGGTATTTAAAGGCATTTGCTGCACACAGCCCAGAGACAGACAGTGCAAAAGGAAAGAGAGAGTGCACTGTGCCAGAGCAGAGACGCAGAGAAAAATGAGAGACCATGCATTAATTCTCATCATTTTTTCTGCTCTCTGCCTGTCTCGTGCAGGATACTGTATGTATCGGCACGATTGACCATCAGGCGCCAAATTCAAAATTTTTTGAATATTGGATCAGCGGTCCTTTTTCTGAATTTGTACAGTTTTACTGTATTTCTCCATGGTTTGCATATAATTGCATACCATGGGCCCAAACACATCCAAATTGGGCATTTTCTGCCAACTTTACTTGATAAGATGTGTGTTCACCCAAATTTTGCATATTTGGGGGCCAACTTTTACAATGCCTCCCCCTTGGCGCAAAACTTGGCCGGGGTTGGTCAATAAGGCTGAAAGTCGCGAAACCGGGTTGGTTTTCGGACCGTCCGACCCGTCCTTGTCCTTACCAAGTTTTCTTGGCATTCACGGGTTTCTCCCGGTCCTGGTGGGGTGGGAACGGGGTCCTTTCCCTGTTCTGATCCTGTGTCCACCATATCTGGTGGTCGACCAACAGGTACCTCTTTAATTTGCTGATGTCCAGCTTCCCAGATGAACTGGTCCGGCATGGCGTCGCCTGGTTCATCACCAGGTACGTCTTGAACTTCCTGTTCCACGATTTCGTGGTCCAGTGCCCGAAATTGTTTGATTTGATTGACGTGGACTCTCTTCCCTTCCATTTCCGGACTTTCAACCGGAACAATGGAACAGTGAAGTCCACCGTCTTCCATCATTTTCACGCGATAAATTCCGGTCCAGAACGGCCTAAATTTCTGGAATTCCCCGACTTTCAGTCGGTAATTCCTGAAAGTGACCAAGTCACCCAATTTGATCGTTACGGGCCTGGCCCGCCGGTCAAATTGAGCGGCCATTTTCAGGGCATTCGCCCAGGCCGTCTCCTCTGATGTCCGCCACGCTTTGGCCATGTTCATCGTGAGTTCCTCACGGAAGTCCCCCACTACCCATGAATGTCCCTGAGGGACTGGGTACAGTGCTTGATCCGCCGGCAGGATTGGATCCCGCCCAAACATCAAGTAGAAGGGCGATTCGCCCGTCATATCATTGACCGCCGTGTTGTAGCAGTACGCTGCTGCTGACAACAGGGTGTCAAAGTCCTCCCCCTGCTCTCTGGTCAATTTGGCGATGATGTCACGCCAAGTCCTGAACGATCTCTCGACTACACCATTGCCCTCCGAATGGTAGGGGGTGCAGAAGACCTTCCGGGTGTTCAAATCCCGACACAATTCCTGAAATGAATCCGCCCGGAACGTCGTGGCGTTGTCAGACAGAAGTTCCATGGGGGCTCCAAACTTCAGTACCACTTCATTCACGAACAGTTTTGCAACTGTTGCGGCCCTCGCATCCGTTGCAGGTACCGAGATGACAAATTTCGTGAAGCAGTCAATGAAGTTCACGATGTATTTGTTTCTCCTTGCCGTCGGCGGCATGGGTCCACACAGGTCGACCGCGACTCTCTGCATTACTGTCGTGTAATGCATTGGCCTGAGCGGTGCCTTCGGCTGTGCCTTTTTTCGGAGTTGGCACTCCGGGCACGCCTTGGTCCATTTCACAAAGTCCTGCAATTTGCGGTACCAAGTGAATGACCGAGATTTTCTCAAGCTTTTGGCAAGCCAAAAGTGTCCTCCGCCCATTTCTGATCCATGCACCAGATCGAACACCCATTTTTGTAGTTGTCGTGGTACAACGACCTGGGAGTGCTCTTTCCCATCTTTTGCACGGATGTGGATCGTGATGATTCCATCATTCATGATCCTTGTGTCCTGATTCATTAGCCAGAACACCTCCTTGGGGATGTCTGCCTCATCTTCTGGCAGGGTGCCTTCTCCTGTAAAACAGGTGGCAAACATCCTGAGTGCTGGATCTTCTCGTTGTTCCTTGACAATGTCGAACCTGTTGAAGGTTTCTCTGGCCATTGTCATGAACACACGGTCCTCCTCGTCTTCCCATGGCTCCGAGTTGGAGCTGGAGGCGGTCCTGGTTCCAAGGACTGGAAAACATCTCGGGAATTCCATGATGTCCTGAAGCTCATCCGGGGATGGCTCTCCGGGCTCAATTCTTGACAGGGCATCCGCAACCGTGTTGCGTTTCCCGTCAATGTGCTCAATACTCACATTGTCGTAGCTCATGAGTTCCATGAACCACCTTGTAAGTATTGGCGCCACCTCTCGGCTTCTGGCCAGAAAGGTCAATGGTTTGTGATCCGTATGGACGATTGTCTGCTGGCCATAAATGTACATGATGTACTGGCGCAACGCCCATATGATCGCACCAAGTTCCAGCTTCACTGGCGCCCAACTTCGTTCATTTTCCGACAGGGTTCGGCTGGCAAATGAGACTGCTCTATAGTCCCGAACCTGGTCGTCCCATTGCATCAGGGATGAGCCCATCCCGACCGTTGACGCATCCACAAAGATGTGAAATGGTCTCGAATAGTCCGGGAAGGTCAAGATTGGTGGCTCTGTCAGCCTTCTCTTGACCTCCTCAAAAGCCCGTTGTTGATCCACACCCCAAGAAAACTTGTTTTCTTTATGGGTGAGTACCTGCAGAGGGTTTACCAGTTTGGTAAAGTCCCTGATGTATTTCCTGAAGAATCCGGCCATGCCTAGGAAGCTCATCACTTCCTTGGCATTTTTTGGCCTCGGAAACTCTTGAATGACCTTTACATTCTACAGAGGGCGAATAGCCTTTCTGCGAGACCTCATGTCCCAGAAATTTGATTGATTTCCGGAAAAATTCACATTTCTTTGGAGAAAGTTTCAGGTCAAACATCCGGAACCTCTCCAAGACCCTCCTGATGTCCTCCAGATGGTCTTCGAACCTCGGGGACTTTGTCGAAATCAGAATATCATCGACGTATGCGATTGCATTCTCGTCGAGTCNTACCAGGACCTGTTCGCGATCTTCTCCAAAACCGAGTCAATGGTCGGCAATGGGTAGTGATCAGAGATCGTTACCGAGTTCAGAGCCCGAAAGTCAATGCATGGCCTTTGGGTTCCGTCCTTCTTTCGGACCATGACCCAGCATGACACCCATGGAGTGTCAGAGGGTTCCATGATTCCCCTCTTGACCATCTCCTCATTCTGCTTGCGCAGATCGTCCTTCAGCCCGTAGGGTATCCTCAGATACTTTGATGCTACAGGGACCTCCGTGGTTGTCTTGATTGACATTGGCGCCACTTTGGCATCTCCCAAGTCATACTTGGTCCGGCTGAATACATCTTTGTATTCCTCAATGAGATTGGCCAGCTTTTGGCGCTCTTTTGGGCCAATTTCTGCCTTGGTCACATCCACCTTGTAGGTGGGGTCCTCCTCTTCCGCGAGCGAGTACACGTGGAAAAGTTTGACTCGAGAGTGGCACTCTCGGGACACCTCCTCAGATTTCCGGATTAAGTTCTCGGGGCCATCTACCCGAGAGTCCGAAAATCCTGTAAGAATCCCATGCTAGATGGTTCCTCATCATCCTGGATGTATATTTCTTTCAGGATGCCACCTTCCTCTCTCACAGGCCTAGCCTGGGCCACTTTTGTACCAGGATACAGCCTGATGTCCACCTGCGTCGGGTTTTGGATGTACAAGTGCGTCTTGTCATCCGCCCTGACCACCATGGGCACCACTTCTGTCCCATTCCTTTCTTCCCAAGATCTTCTGCCTTCTATGTGAAGCGCAGAGTGATTTTGGTGACCATTTGGCCTGTCAATCGCCACTGGTACCATCATCTGATGGCCAGCTTTGATAGTCCTGTTCTCGTCAACTTTGACAGCAACCGTGTTAAAATTCACGGAATTGCAACAATGTATCCTGGTGTACCGGCCATTCATGACAAACCGTCTTTGTGCCGTGTCAATAGTCCAGGTCGGGAATTCGACCAGGTCCCTGAATCCGATCAAGACCATGAACATGGTCTTGTCAAAGACCTCCTCATGTCGCGCCACGGCAAAGTCCACCTGATGCGACACACCGCAAAGGGTGAAGTAAACCCGCGTTTTTCCGACAAACCGAACGCTCCCTCCGATGCCTTTGGCGCCGCTGGACGTCGGGACAGGAGTCACCTCAAGTCCAAGTTCGCGGCAAAGTGCATCTGAGATCACCGCCCGATTTGCGCCAGTGTCCAATAGGACATCCAAGTCCGTGTTGTTTATCTTCGCCTCCACCAGGAGGAGTCCGTCCATGGGCTGAGCACCCTCCGGCACGATCTTCTTCCTGAGTGATCTGTCATCCAGTGCATTGACGTGATCACTCGAAGTCGAAGGCAGTGCCTTGGCGCTCTCAGGTGAACTGATCACCGGACCCGTATTCTGTTGATGTCTGGGCTGATTCGAGCCAAACGGCTGGAATTGCCCCAGAAGCATTTTTCCTGCAAAATCGAGGGCCAAATCCCTGTAGGCATTTGCCCTGACTGCATCTTCATTGACCTGTAATTCCTGTTGGGAAGGTCCCGGGCTAACTGACAGTTGCACCATGTCCCTTCTGTTCTCAACGCGTGGTTGATCACGCGATGGACCACTGCCATTCGGGCAGTTGTTCGCATAATGTCCCAACTGCTGGCATGCATAACACGTCGGTGTTTTGCACTGATCAGCTCGATGTCCTGGATTCTTGCACTTTGTGCAAAATCCTCCCGACTGTTGTCGGTTCCGCCCATTGTTCTTGGGTTCCGACCGACATTCTCTGGCGAAATGTCCGGTTTTCCCACAATTGTAACATTTCCCAGATGCTCTCTTCCCAGTAACTAGACTGGACCTCAATGGTGGTTGTCCGGGATATCCGGCCACATCACCACTCCATGGGAATTCTCTTGGCGGGTTGAAATCCCGACCAGAGTCATACCATCTCGCAGGCCCAAGTGGTGTGTTATTTGCTCCGGAGGAGGAACCTCGCGCATTCCAAGTCATCGCAGGTGGCTGCGGTGACTGGTACACCAGGTGTTCCTTGGCCGGCTCCTCCTTCCTCTCCTCCATCGTGGCAAATGCCAGTTTCCGCTCCTTCGCCTTCGAAGTGAGCATGGCCTCGCTCATTTTGAGCACCGTTTCATGGTGAAGAGCCGTCTCCAGCAGTTCACCAAAGTCCTTGCAGTTCTTCGCCTTCACAAGCTTGAACAACTCTGGGTCGTTCAGCTTGATTGCGAATTCCTCCAACAGCCAGTTGTCCACATAGGCCTGACCATGGTCAGCGAATGCACGCCTGGCCATAGCTGAGAGTCTTGAAGCGAACTCGCTTACTGACTCCATTTCCCTTTTCTTCACGTCTCTCAGCTCCATCTTGAGCCGGTTCCTGTTCAACACAGAGTTGTACACCTTTTTGAGCGCGGTGACAGCAAGGTTGTACGACTGCTGCTCATTGTCCTTCAGATTGTCGAAGTGCCTTTTGGCAGGTCCCTTCAACTTCCATCTGAGCACATTCGCTTTCAGCTCATCTGAAGCTGTGCAATCGAATAGCATCATCGTGGCTTCAAATTCCGCCACCCATTCCAGAAAATCATCTTCCGCCTTTCCCCAGAATTCCGGGATCCGGTCCACACTGACCACTCTCCTGGGAATTGGTGGGTCCTCGTCCTCTGCCCCATTTGCCATCATGATGACATCATCTGGGTCTGATTTCTCAGATCCGTCCCGATCACTTTTCTCACCATCGTCCTTCTCGCCATCCTCATTGTGGCGTTCCTTCCGACTGTCCTCCTCTTGGGACTCGTCCAGGCTTTTCTCGGATGGATCCGGGGATGGCTGATCCCTG
>LDKF01000900.1:0-24591 GCA_001026735.1 Rotylenchulus reniformis
GGGGGGGGGGACAGGGACTAATTAATACTTTTCCTTTCATTTCGGTCAAAGTTGGCCAAAACGCATTAATGTGCAGGGTAAATTATGTATTAATGGCCAAATTTGGCCAAAAGGGAAGAAGAGAAGGAGAAAAAGAGGAAAGGGAAAGGGGCGAAGGAAAGCAGAAGATGATGGGGCCAAGTTTTCCCTGATCTGATGGCCAGAGAAAAGTGTGGCCAATCGCCCGAAGGGACACAATGTCCCCAAGGCCAAGGGCTGGAGAATTGGAAGGGAAACACATGGACACAGAGAGAGGAGGGGACAGAGAAAGGAGAGGGTGGGGGAAAGGAGAAGGGCCAAAGGGCCAATTTGCGGGAAAATGCAAAAATATGGAAAAACAAAAGGAAAAATGATTGAGTTAGAAGGAAAAATACATAGGCCCAATATCAAAGGAATCGAGTCCGAATTGTTCAGGTTTGGTGGTACTGATGATCGACCCCCGTAAACCGGGGGGGTTTTGGGCGGGGTTGGGGCTTGGCCACTTTCCATTGGCCAATCGATGGCAGCGAAGGTCCAAATTCCAACCAGCGGAAACAAACAACACATTTCCTCCCTTTCCCCCATTTTTGCCCCGTAATCCGCTCGATTATCTCCGGATTTGCACAGTCCACCCCCCCCCCCTCTCCCTTTTCCCCCAAAGTGCAATTGTGCATTATTCCATCGATGATTTCCAATTTCCATTCCATCACTGCTCTTCCCACTCCCTCCAAATCATCGATTCCACTCCATTTTCCTCTCTTTTTTGATCAATTTCCTCCAAATCCCTTCGGCCTTTCATCGATGATCAACGGATTTGTTGGGGATCAGCAGGTACATATCATCCCGATCTGTTCACACCTTTTTGGCCATTTCAACCCCAAAAAGGTCCTTGCCCTGCTCGCCTCTCTCGTCGATGGAACACAAAAACAGCAAAAGACGGAGGGAATCCTCGCAAGAATTGTCATCGGATTGAGGCAAATTGGGACCAATCTGGAAGAGGAAGAGGAGGGAAGAAGAAGAAGAAGAACGGAGAAGGATGAAGAAGGGGATGAATGGAAGGAGGAGGAGGAAGAAGGAAGAAGAAGAACGGAGAAGGATGAAGAAGGGGATGAATGGAAGGAGGAGGAGGGAAGAAGAAGAAGAAGAAGAACGGAGAAGGATGAAGAAGGGGATGAATGGAAGGAGGAGGAGGGAAGAAGAAGAAGAAGAACGGAGAATGAAGATGAAGAGGAGGGAAGAAGAAGAAGAAGAACGGAGAAGGATGAAGAAGGGGATGAATGGAAGGAGGAGGGATGGATGCTGTGGCAGAGAGTGCGCATGCTGGCCAAGGTGGGGTAGGAGGGGGACATTTGGCCCAATTCAAAATTATATGCACCATAATGCCAAATTTGTTCACTTATGTATAAGTCTTTGTGGGATCTCAAATGATTATGTTTGTCCCTTGGTCACCATTCTGCTGATCAGTACCGACCCTTCCCTGATCAGCTTCTCCTCTCTGTTCAGTTCCTCTGATCAGCTTCTCCTCTCTGATCAGCTCTCCTGATCAGCTTCTCCTCTCTGATCAGTTCTCTTGATCAACTTCTCCTCTCTGATCAGCTCCCCTGATCATTTTCTCCTTCTCTGATCAGTTTGCTTCCTCCTCCGATGGGCGTCTTTTGCGTTGGCTGCACGAGATGGCCTTGACTATGATCAGTTCTCGGCTCTCGGACAAACAATCGTCCTTGTCCAAAGTGATCAGTTCCATCGGTATCCGTGCTGGCTGATCAGTCTCCGCACTTTGTTTCTCTTCAGCTGACCGTCTCCAATGGGTTGCCCTGCAACTCGCCCTCCGTTCCCTGCCTCCAATTTGCTCTCCAGTTGGTTCAAAATTGTCCCTTTTTCACACCAAATCCCTCAATTTCAGTCGGTCCCCCGCCGTCCCGATCATCCCGATTTGGCCACAATTCCTTCCGACCCGATTCCGTTCAATTCCAAGTCGGAGGCCACCGCCCGCGTTGATCTGGCCGGTTCATTCTTGGGATTGCAACTCGCAAGAGAGTATCCCCTCCCCCTCCACGATCAAAGGTGGATGGACTGATACGCCTCCGATCACCTACCAATGCGTGACACCGCCGGCGGTGCTCAATGTATCGATCAAAGTGAACGGAAAGGTGAGGAAAGGGAGAAAGGATCCCATGATCTTTGTCCGATCGATCGATCGGTGACCCTGATCACTTCGATTCCTCGCCCTTAGCGACCCCTCCGCTGTCAATGCTTCCGACTCCAATGTTTTCAAGGGATTTACTACACGGAAGGCAATGCCTGGCAATGCTCAACAACGCCGACCACCATGGTGCTCCATACTCTGATCAATCTATGATTGTGGATCCGATTCTCGATCCTGATCATCAAAGCAATCCCCCCCCCTAATTGCAGCACTTCCCCACCGCCGACTCCGTGTTCGCCAACCACAATCGCCCTTCTCGACCAGGCTTGTCCCCTCCCCTCTCCTGCCCCGTGATCTGCCGATCCCTTCCCCCTGATCTGATCAGGTTCCCTGCTCTGTGCCATTTTGATCGTCGCCGGCATTGTCCGGGAAGATTTGATGGGTGCCGAGAGGGTCCGGCGCTTTGCCTTCGGAGGGCCCGGACGCGGTCTGTACATCCGGACGGAGTGAGTCAACTCGGGGATCGGTCTTCATTGATCTGATCCCCAACTTTCCGCCGGATTCAGCTCGGATCTTCCCCACGGATCGGGTAAATTGGCCAATGCCTTGTGCATGCCTTTCCGCTCCTTAGGACTCGGCACCAGCAGCATTCTCTCGGGCGCCCTGTTGGCAGCTTTGTGGCGCCTTTGCGGAAAGCGAGTTGGGCACGCGGAATTGGTGCACGCGGTACTACGGACGGAGCAATTGCACGGCACCGGCGGAGGCTGGCAGGACCAGGTCCGGAAGGGCGGATAAGTCCCGGACCAAAGCTTGGCCCAAATTGGAGATCAGCTGCCTAAAATCCAATTTTAGGTCATTCCCCTGACTATTGTGCTGCGCCCCTTCCCTCCTTCATAAATCCCGTGATCATTTGGGATTTCTAATCATAAGTTCATCCCATCCCTTTCCCTCCCCTATAATCCCCTGATCCTTCTGGATTTCTGATCACCTTCGATAATTTCTTCCGCTTCCTTCCCTCAGATCGGCGGTTGTGTGCCCGGGGGCTTTAAGCTGGGCTCGGTGGCCCCCCGGGGCCTTCGCCGGTGTCTCTGGCACTCGGTGCCCCTCGCCCCCTCCCTCCGTCCCCAAATTTCCCTCCGCCTTCTGCTCGTCTACACTGGCCGCACCCGGCTGGCCAAGCATCTTCTCCAGCAAGTTCTGATCAGTTGGCTGGGCGGCGAGCAACGCATTCGGAGGGCGGTGGAGGGACTCGCGGAAGGGGCGCGGAGGGCGGAGGAAATGTTGATGGAGGGCAAGTTGGGGGGGGGGGGGGGGNTGATCAGAGAGGAGAAGCTGATCAGGAGAGCTGATCAGAGAGGAGAAGCTGATCAGAGGAACTGAACAGAGAGGAGAAGCTGATCAGGGAAGGGTCGGTACTGATCAGCAGAATGGTGACCAAGGGACAAACATAATCATTTGAGATCCCACAAAGACTTATACATAATAGAGTAAACATATGAAAATATGTTTGCGCCCCGGACGAAACTTCGTCTCGTCCGGTGCTACCAGTAAACATATGAAAATATGTTTGCGTTATCACAGGGTGAGGGGACTGAGTCCCTGCTCCCTGGTCCAAGTCCTTAGCATCCGTCGCGCAGTGGTCAGCGTGCTGATCTGACCCATTCCCAGAGGTCGATTTCACCAACTCTCCCAATGTGTTCGGGCGAGCCGTACCCATAGGTAGGGAAAGCATGCTTCCGGGCATCGTCCGTTCCCGGCCCTTCGGACTCGACCGGCACTCTCTTGCGAAGTGGCCGGTCTTCCTGCAGTTGTGGCACTTTCCGGACCTTCGTCCTTGCTTTGTTACTTCACCTCCGGAGTACTGCTTGAACTCCTCGGGAGGGACCTCCTCTTCGTTCCGAGGACCCTGGAACACTCGCCCATTCTGGGCTTCTCCGGTCTCTTCCCAGTCCTGCACCAATATTCCCAGTCCTCGTCGGTCCATTCGGGCTCAACGGATTTCTCAATCCCGAAGTACTGCTTGAGCCTCGCGGGAGAGACCTCCTCTTTCTCCGCCAGGTCCAGGCGCCCCGGGGCCCCTTCGCCCTTGGGCGAGGCCTTGGCGGGGCCTGGCGAGGCCACCTGAGGCGGCTTTGGCCTAGCGCCATGACCATCCGATCCAAAATCAACTCGGATTGGAGAGGATAATTTCTTGTTTTCGGGACTGAGTCCCACTTGTAATTGAATTCCGGGGCTTGACGCCCCGTTCCCGCTCTTTGTAAGAGCCAGGTCCTCTCGGACCTCCTCCTGGATCCATTGATCCATCTCGCTCGGACTTAGTCCGGACCAAGCCAGGCTTGACACCACCCGGGCCCGTTTCATAAGACGGTGGTTGTTTAACCATGGTTATTTAACCTGGTTATCCTACCATGGTTAAACAACCATCAACCATGGAGAACTGGCTTCATAAGAGAAAATCGCCAATAACCACGAACTATCGGTTAAATAACCAGCAACCATCCTCTTATGAAATGGTAGTCTAACCAGCAACAGAAGACTAAATTAATGTGATAAATCCACAAAAATAAAATTCAAAAAAATATTTTAAAAATATTTAAGACATTGGAAATAATATTCAAAATTTATAAAGATTTTTTAAAATAATCTTCAAGATTTTTTTTGAATAATTTTATTGCTGAAATTTTTTTTGATAAATTTTAAAAAATTGCTGAGAATGTCTGACAAAATGAATATAATAGGCTAAAAAACTTGTCTTGATGTGAAAGGATGAATAAATCGCCCGTTTTTGTGATTTTTCGCTGTATTTTATGCGATTTTGGGTACCTTTTTTGTAACATTAATTTGGCATATTTATTGATGGAATTTTCGCATAAAATTTATATGGTTGGAAAGAGCACACTGTTTTCTATCTAAAAATATTTTTGTCTTAATTTTAAAACATCATTAAGACATTTTTATAAATGTCAAAAGATCATGGTAACTTTGTCTACCACGCCCCTACCCGTCGTAGCCATTTAACCATGAACTCGTGGTTAAATAACCATGGTAGTCGTTCTTATGAAACCGGTCATAGTTGGTGGTTAAATGACCACGGAGTTCATGGTCATTTAACCACGAACTTGGTGGTTACGAACCACCATCTCTTATGAAACGAGTTATACCACGTGGTTATGGTTATTTAACCACTACCACGCTCTTATGAAACGGGCCCCGGACTAGGTCCCAGATGAGTGGGAAATTTCTCGTTTTCGGCACTGAGTGCCACTTGCAACTCCATCACCTCCGCTCCTCCTGGGCGCTCGCGCCCTCCTTCTCTTCCATTCACGCTTGGTGCCTCGGCACCGCGGTCCTCACGGTCCACATGGACCAGCCCTTCACTCCTTTGCAGCTCCGCCCAGGCTCCTTGCCTTACAGGCGCTGCACGGGGAGATCCCTGGGTCCGGCTCCCACTGTCCTCGCGAGTGGCGCAGTTGTTGGCGTGCGGCATGATGAAACTCAGAAGATGGTCGTTGTCGCGTTGGAGAATAATAATGAGACTGACTCACGGAAGTGATCGTCTAAAGACTGACTCTCTTCCTTTCCTGCCCGCCTTTTAACTCCTCCCGTCTCCCCCCATTGGGGTGGGCGGGGTTCCGACGTGTTTCAACACGAAAAGTGCTCGGTTCCAGCACGAAAGTGCAGGAAACGGCGCTAATCCGTTCCTTTGAACTGTGAATGTGTCAGGTGGGGCGAATTCACGTCTGTTTTCTCTTTCTTTTCCCGCCAAAACGGCGGGGTCCTCTTTTCCACGCCACCATCCAGCCGGTGGTCGCGTGCGTGTCTCTGTCTGTTAGGTCAGACAGATGCACTATTTCTCTGCTTCCTTTCTCCTGCCTCTGCAGGGTCCTTTTCCTCATCCCTCGCACGCGTGAAGTGTTTGTTTGCTCTCCCACGCAAATGTGCAAAGGAAGGGATTAATGATCAACCGACACTTCGAGTTGTCGGTGTCCGGGCGTGATGGGGTTATGCCCCATCACAATATAGGGCAGAAAGAAAGAAAATTCGACACAAATTCGCCGCCTTACGTATAAAAAAGCGAAGTTATAGGAGGAGGGAAGGATAATCCGCAAATAGAAGGAGTTCAAGAAAAGATGGGGGAGGCGATTCAATTGTCTTCACCCACATCTCATTATGGGAACAATCAGGGGTACTTAAAATTAAAATAGTCTCTCGATAGAAATGGACTTTTCTACGATCTTTTGAAGCGAATCCTTTCTTGCAAAATAACATATAAAAAGTGGATAAATCGAGGAAAAAGAAACAAACAATAATAATTTAACATGGAATGTTTACGCGTCATAAAATCGTAGCGCCGAAAATAAAGTTTGATTTCTACAGGATTTTTACGCCGATTTTATATAGTTTGTATCCTATTTTTACCCCCCCCCCCAACATCAAAATTTTTAGAAATTGATTTTAAATCATCAAAAATTACTACCCTAGGGTAACTTTTGACGCTGAATCCGAATCTGACGTCAATTTTGACGCAATGCGTTATTTGACGTCACTTTTTGACGTTGACGTCAAAAAAATTTTTTTTTGAAATTTTTCCCATGGTGTAATTTTTGATGCAGAATCCATTTCTGATGTCCATTTTGTCATTCTATGTCATCTAAATTGTTTTTTGATGCTGACGTTAAATTTTTACAAATTTCAAAAAAAAATTTTTTTGACGTCAACTTCAAAAAAAATTTTTTTTGACGTCAACGTCAAAAAATGACGTTAGATGACGCATTAGGTCAAAATGGACGTCAGATTCAGATTCAGCGTCAAAAGTTACCCTAGGGTAGTAATTTTTAGATGATTTTATTGGAAAATTTAACCAAAAAATTTTGATGTTGGGGGGGGGGGTAAAAATAGGATACAAACTATATAAGTACCCAATCAGGCTCCTCCTTAACTCATCATCATCAGTCAATCCCCAATGTTTGTGGCCCCCACTCCCTTCAGGCCATTTCCCCGTGTCCATTTGTCGGGAGTACAACGAACTTAAGAAGGAATTCACGCCGAGCACGGAGCCCCCGTTGGTTGGGGAACTGATCCGGGAGTTGGTGTCCACAGAAGGACTGGCAGAGGTGGCATGGATGGCAGGGGCCGGAGGTAGAAACAGGAACATCCGGGTTCGAATTCGAACCCGAAAATCCCAAATTTCACAGGCGGAGGGTTTTTGTATGTGTGGCTGGCCAAGGGACGGAGCGGGCAGGAGTTGGAGCAGTACTTGGCCGGGAATCAGGTGGGGAGGGAAGGGATGGACCAATCAATGCCAGTGGAGCCAAAGCCGGAAATTGACAGAAGTGGCGGGGAATGAGTGTGTGGAGGGCGGAGGTGGAGGAGCAGGAGCCCATGTCGGTGGAGTGATCGGCGGAAGGAGGACAATGGCAAGGGATCGCTGATCGGGATTGGACCCATGTAGGAAAATGATGCAAATTGACCTCTTTTGACCCTTTGTTTTGTATGTTTGAATTTCTTTTTGGCGATCTATCCCCTCTTTCTATTAGTTTTGTCCCCCTTTGATTTTTTCCTCCCCTTTCCTCACTCGTTCGATTTGGGAGAAATTGGACGGGTCGTGTCTTTTTGCATTGTTATTGTGTGTGGGAAATAAAAGTGTTTTATTCCGAGTTCGACTGCATTTGGAAAAGGGTTTAAAATAAACCCCGGAATTTCTTTTTTGTACAATTTGGCGCTCCCCACGGGAACGACCTGGGAACAAGCTGCAACTTCGGATTTTGTATCTGCTAACAACCCGGTACGGATTAGCAGATCATCGCCGACATCAAAGTTGCTTGAAATCCTGTGCGGATTTGCAACTTACGACACATCATCGACTTAAGTTGTTAGCAATCCCGTGCGGATTGGCAACTTACGACACAGCTTCGCTTTTAGTTGTTCGCGATCCTGTGCGGATCGGCAACAATTCTTCATCTCCATTTTTTGTTGCTCGCAATCCCGTGCGGGTTGGCAACAGATAATCTTCGGTTTTTGGTTGCTGCAATCCGGTACGGATTGGCAACTAAGACGTCGCGAATTTTGTTGCTAGCAATCCAGGAAAGGGCTAGCAACATCCCGCAACACACCTTCGTCTTTTTGAATTTGTTATCGATCCGGTAAGGAGATAATAAAAGCAACAGCGCCGTTTTTGGAAATTATCGACCGGTAAGGCGATAGTTTCACAACATCTCCGTCGTTCATCAAGCAATAAGGGGACTGGGACGGACCTTATTTGCCCATCACCGTGTAAATCCATCGATTTGACCTGAAGTAAAATACCGGGAAGGATTTTACTTGTTGCATACTGCTTTGGACCGCTATAGAAGTTGGGACCTTTGAAAATGTGGACACGACAATTGGATTATTCACCGAATTGCGGATTTTGTTCGAATGAAGAGCCGTACTATGAGCATTTCGGATTCGTGCAGCAGCCAAATTATGAGCCGACTTTGACAGCTTTCGACCACCAACCGACTTATTGGCCACCACAATTTGGCACATCTTGTCATTTTTGCAATGGACCAGAAGAAGAGATATCTGCCCTTTATCCAACTCTGCAACCGACCCACGTCCCTTACACTGCTGGAATTAGTGTATCATCGGCTGATTCCCACCCCGTACCAAATGCATTCGCCAACAATCACACAACAAATTGAAAGTTTGTACCGGGGAATCGCAAAATATTTACGCTTAGCGGAGGAAGAAAAATTTACAGACCCGGAATTCGCAGAATGGAGTTATGGTACAGCTGAGGAACTAATGAAATGTCGCGACTTACTAATGCATAATGACCCACCCGGGAGCGCCAAATAGTACAAAAAAGAAAGTAGACTCTGGGTTTCTTAACCCTTTCCAAATTCACTTGAAGGTCGGAATATAATCCTTTATTCCGCTCACACAAAACAATGCAATACAATCGACTCGTTCAATCCTTACCAAACCGAACGAGTGAGGATCAGAATGAATGAATAGGAAGGGGAAAAATCAGAGGGGACAAAACATCGAAATGGGGGGAATATGCCAACATGAAATTCAAATGTGAAAACAAAGGGTCAAACGGGGTCAGATCACATATTTTTCCTACACCCATTCACTTAAGACCCATTCCTATATATTATCATATTTCTATGCAACCAATCTATGAAGTTTAAAGATAAAAGTGCAGACACTTTTCCTTTTCAGGCCAAATGCGCCTTGTCAAGAAATTTCTGGAAAGACGGACCTGGTTCCGACTCAATACATACATATGAAGGAATCCAGTCTTAATTATAGACATAAATTGGGCACTGACAAGGAGAGAGAGAATTGCATTAACGTACTGTACAGTGAAATCGTTTTTTTGTAAATATAATTTCTGATAAAAAAGAACTTTACTAGGCTACAACTCCCTATCCCTAGAACCCAGCTCGTTAGAACCCAAAGAACGAAAACTTTTTTTGTGGCTAGCTAGGCCAAAAACATAATAAGCAAATATATGCAAAATTTTATGCTCTATCTTTTAGCATATTTAGTTTTTCAAATTTCCGCGAAAAATTTTGAAATTTTTCAAATTTTCGAAAAATGCGAAAAATCGGTGTTTTTCGAAAAAATTTCAAAATTTTTCGCGGAAATTTGAAAAACTAAAAATGCTAAAAGATAGAGCATAAAATTCTGCATATATTTGCTTATTGTGTTTTTGGCCTAGCTAGCCTCAAAAAAAGTTTTCGTTCGTTGGGTTCTAACGAGCTTGGGTTCTAGGGAGCTGACCCCCTTTACTTATTTATCTTTAAGTAGCATAAGCATGATTTCGCGTCAAAAATTGGAGCCAAATTTAAATTTGCCCTTCCTTTACAAAATGTCATCCTCCATTGTTGTTTGTTCCTTCATGTATTCCACTCACTTGAAAACTTGCCTCATTGTCAGTCAGCTCCATTAAAAATTTCGTATAAATACCGGACTATTTTCACAACAATCAGCAATTCCATCCTCAGTCACTTTTTTTGTGAGCGTCGACAGCGATGGCCGCTCTGCTCCGCCCGATGCTGTTCCCCGTCATCACTGCAATGTTCGCTGCCTCCGCCGGTGCCTTGTCCTGTCTGGCGTTATCAACAGTGCTGCTGGTCCAATGTGGGTGCTGTTCCCGGAAGAAACAGGTGGGTTCGGGTCCAGAAGGCACACACGGGGATGGGAGCGGGGGTGCTAAAAAATTCGCCAATGTGGCCAGTCTGGCCTAAAACTTTTTTGTTAGACTTGTTCGACAAAAAGTATAAAAGGCAAAATTGTTCAGAATTTTATGCTGATTCGAATGGTATTTTGGTAATAGTTTAGTTTATTCCCCCCTTTTTGAAAAAAAAATATATTTTTTAAAAATCGCCTAAAAACGTCTTTCCCGGGGTAATTTTTGACGCTGAATCCGATTTTGACGTCCATTTTCTCGTACTGTGTCATCTGACGTCACTTTTTGACGCTGACGTCAAAAAATTTTTTTTTGAAATTCGATTTTAGCCAGTTATATTTTTTTGACGTCAGCGTCAAAAAGTGACGTCAGATGACGCAGTACGAGAAAGTGGACGTCAAAATCGGATTCAGCGTCAAAAATTACCCCGGGAAAGACGTTTTTAGGCGATTTTTAAAAAATATATTTTTTTTCAAAAAGGGGGGGAATAAACTAAACTATTACCGGTATTTTTAATTTTTCGAAATTCGGCCAAAAAGTTCGAAATATCCTCTAAAAACTCTAATTTTCGGTATTTCAGGAATATTTTAAACTTTATGGCAGAATTTCGAAAAATTAAAAATACCATTCGAATCAGCATAAATTTTCGAAATTCGGCCAAAAAGTTCGAAATACCCCTAAAAACTCTAATTTTCGGTATTTCAGGAATATTTTAAACTTTTTGGCAGATTTTTGAAAAATTAAAAATACCATTCGAATCAGCATAAATTTTCGAAATTCGGCCAAAAAGTTCGGGCATAGTTGCAGTTTAACCGTCCTTTCGCAGATTAACCGTCCGTTCACAGATTAACCGTCCCATCACAGTTTAACCGTCCCATCAAATTTTTAACAGTCCCATCACAGTTTAACCGTCCCATCAAATTTTTAACAGTCCAACCACATTCAATTTCCGACAAAATTATTTTATGTCAACAGAATAGAAATATATAATCGCGGAACATGTCGAACCGGGAAGTACGATAGTGTCGGATGGGTGGCGCTCTTATGGCGGTATTAGAGCACTACAGCTAGTTTACTCACAGATGGGTTAACCATCGTCTAAATTTTTTGGATCCTGGGGAACGGAATGGAGGCCACCTGCTGGAAAGGACTAAAGGATGGATTACGTCATCTTCATGGATCGAATACGGAATTGTTACCCACTTATCTTTTCCATTATGTACATGTTTCGAAGATTTCATAGTAATCGCAACATTTTCTAAATTGTTAATTTGTTGATTCCTTTTACTAAGTGATTTTATTGAGGGACGGTTAAAAATTTAATGGGACGGTTAAACTGTGATGGGACGGCTAAAAATTTATTGGGACGGTTAATCTGCGAAGGGACGGTTAAACTGCAACTAAGCCAAAGTTCGAAATACCCCCAAAAAAAACTCTAATTTTCGGTATTTCAGGAATATTTTAAACTTTTTGGCAGAATTTCGAAAAATTAAAAATACCATTCGAATCAGCATAAAATTCTGAACAATTTTGCCTTTTATACTTTTTGTCTAACAAAAAAGTTTTAGGCCAGACTGGCCACATTGGCCAATTTTTTTAACGTCCTAGCACCGGACCGGAAGTGGACTAGAGCACACCCTCACCCCCAACTTTTCCAGATGCACCATCCGCCTTTACCACACAGCGTAAGCACTGATGATTCCAGGAGTCGTACGGTGAGCTAATAAACAATAAACATCTTTGCACCGAATTTCTACAGAAAAACCCAAAAGGAATGAAGCTGAAGCCGCAGTCCTATCAACTTGACGAAAAAGCGGTCAGTTTCAGGAGAAACCCAATGGACGAGCATTTTGTTTTTCAATTCCAGAGACAAATCAAAGAAAAGGGACTGAAGAAGGAGGGCGCAAATCCGTACCCAACAATTGCGCCGTCTTCATTTAGCGGGAGCCGGAATCGCGGTAGCAAAGAAACACCGCCGCAAGCAGTTGGATCCGTAAAAGTATGAAAGAAGCCAGCTAATCGGGAAGAGAGCGCATACTACACGATATGCTTATTGTCCTTGATACCTTGTTTGATACGAGATCATTGTGTAAGTGTCATTGTTTTAGTTTTAGTGTTGTGACAGTTAAACATTCATTTTTAACGAATTTATTGTAAATATTTTTTGCTTTACATTTTATTTCTTATTTATATGTTTAATTTTAAAACAATTTGTGTCTAAAATTTTCATTTTACGAGAAACATATGACGAGCTTGTTGAATAAATGAACTATTTACTCGAATTTTCGTTCGAATCTATAGTGGGGAAATTCAAAATCCAATAAGACAGCGCAAAAAATGAGAGAGAACACGGCGCAGAGAGAGAGAAAAAGAGCATATGTGTCAAGTGTCACTGGCGCGTTAAAATGAAAATAGCCACTCGTGAGAAACGCTTTGAATAAGGGAAACGAACATTTGTTATGTATTTTATGGTAGAAAAGGGCCATCGGTTTTTAAATAAGAAATGTGGGGCAGCGAAATTATTTATCGCAGGAGCAGGACATGCTTTCGTGTCATAAAATCTTTTCAACAGAAAAAAAATTTCAAATTCTCAGCGTTTTTTACGCAGATTTTAGGCAGGGTTGCCAAGTCGGCTTTTTTTAAAGCATTTGGCTTTTTTTAGGGGGTCCCATGCTTTGAAAATTAAAAAGTGCTTTTTTTAAAGCATTTGCTTTATTTTGGGGTCTGAACGAATTTTTCTCAAAATTCCTTTAAAATTCCATAAAAATGATCAAATTTCTTAAGAAAAAAGCATTAATTTTTCAACATTTTCTCCGGCGGCCCCTGTCGGGACCGCCATCACCTCACACAATGGCTTTTCTTCAAAAAAATGTCTTAAAAATGACAATTTTCTTAAGGAAAAAAGCATTAATTTTTCAAATTTTCCTCCCGGTATCCTATATAGTGAATTTTCTCCAAAAAATATCTTAAAAGTTGACCAATTTTTTCAGAAAAAAATCAAAATTTTCTCCGACGCTGAAACCAAAAATGATAAATTTTCTTAAGAAAATGGCCGAAAATTTTCAAAATTTTCTCCGGCGGCCCCTATCGGGACCGCCGCCCTCCCCGAAAAATTATTTGCAAAAAAAGCAGAAATAAGGTCCGCGAAAAGACATCTTTGCTAGTGCAACGAGAATTCATTCATATTTGCAACATTTTTCCTTAAAAATTCTAATTTACATTAGTCAAAAAGAGATTTATAAAGTTTTATAAAATTATGCTTTATTTCGTGGAATTGCCCCAGCGAAATGCTTTTTTTTAGGGTCTCGGATGCTTTTTTTCAGAAAAAAAACTTGGCAACCCTGATTTTAGGTGTGGTTCAATTCCCACCCCCCGGTCAAAACTTTTGCTCTAGTTCCCGCTTATCAGACGAAGCAGAATTACGATAAAAATTGGGCACCGGGAGAAGCGCTTTGAATCCTCAATTTTACGAAGCGAATGCCTTTTTATAAACTGCCATAGAAAAAGCGAGTGGGCAGAGAAAAAGAAATCAGACAACAATATGTTTTAACACAACGTGCTTTCCCGTCATAAAATTGAGGAGCTAAAATAAAAATTGGAATTCTCTGGCTTTTCTACGCTGATTATATGTACTACCCGGAAGATTAAACGACACTAAAGTCATTTGGTAAATTCAAAATGAAATTAGTGAAACGAAAAGCGAAATTACAAAACACCAACAATGAAACACCAGAAAGTACGGAATTCGGTCTTTCGTGAGCCCGCTGTTCTATAGCAATGCGTCGGAGACGTTTTTTTCATTTTTTCATCATTAATTGGCGCGATTTGCCCAAGATGAAATTCACTATTTCCCCATATCCCCTTGTAACGGCATTACCGAAATTTTACGGCGCTACTATGAAGACGGCCCATTTTGGGACTCAAACTTTTTTTGAGTCCCGGTACTCAAAGACGATAATTAATCAAATTTATTAATCAACATTATATTTTTCATGCAATAAATTAACAAATGCATCGAATAAATTTTCATTCCTCGCCCTTGCATTCTGTCTAAATATGGCTTCCCACATATATATATATATATATATAATATTTGACACACTTTTTCCCATATTTGACACACACGTATGCTCATTTTTTCTTTTTTGTATTTAATGTGAAAGGAAATTGAAGCGAAAGTTTTAATCAATTATAACACACACGTATGCTCATTTTTTCTAAAATAATTTCTAAATAACCGCGCCATCCGAGTAAATGAGCATTCGTGTATGTTATAATTGATTAAAACTTTCGCTTCAAAACCAACTCATTTTCCTTTCACATTAAATACAAAAACCGCTCCATCCGTTAAATTTGTATTTGTTCCGTGAATTCTTTTCGTCTTCTGCTTCAGAAATTCATAATTTTACTTTATAATTTCCCTGACCTTAGAAAATTAGACCCACATATTATACTAACTGATAAACGGTAAATCCTAAATCAAAAATTTTCACAAGCTTCCACAGATTCCAGTTCCCATATTTGATTTATAATCTAGATATAATGGATGTTGATACTCAATCAATTTCGTTGTTGGAGGGTACAAGCGGAACTGAACGAGGTGGGCTGATTATTCGAAGGAAGAAAGACACAAAGGAAGAATCTGACGATGAAAATTTGTTCAAAAAACCATCCCAATTGGGGCTTGACCGTCTTGCAAAGGCAAAACGTGAAGAGAATTTGCGCAAAAGGCAAGCACAAGCAGGTGATGAGACTCCTGGTCTGTCTGATAGTGTGAGGCGTGAAATAACAAGGTGATAATATGTTCAGATAATAAATAAAATGAAAATTCCAGATACGTAAAAGAGAAATATCACGATGATCGAGATCGCCGAGGTATTGAGGCCGATTCAAGGAAAGAGAGAAATAGACATGAAGATCGGCACAAATATCGCGATAAAAGAAGAGAAAGACATTCTGACAAAGACAGACCTTCGTTTCGGGATGTCGAAACACCAAAGTTCAAACTTCCGAATACCCCTTCGAGCTCACGATGGGACGAAGATGATTTTCCGCCAGGACAGAAACCACCGGCCAAGAAAACTGCTTGGGATTTTGAAACTCCAAAGGAAAAGGATTTACGCTCCACTGATTTAGACCGAAATCCCGGGAGCATATGGCGATCTGAACGAGATCGGAGAGAAGAGATAGACAGGAAAAGGTGTTTTCCGCTAATTAACCAATAAAAAAATCTTTTTTAGACGGCACAAATACCGGTACGGTGATGATAAAATGAGGCCAGATGATGTGCCAGACTTTGGCAATGCCTGGGAACGGAAGCAGTGGGAAAATGAACAATATATGCTCGATCGAGAATGGTTGGGATTAAAATTCAGAAAATATTCGAAATTAGCATTTTGTAAGGTATGAAAGTGACCAGGGTTATAGCCGAGAGTTCAACCCTTTTGCAAATGTTTCTCAAGAATACGTGGAGAAGCGGGAGAAACAATTGGAACAGACTCGACAGAAGCCACGCCTAACCCTGCGGCAACAACAGATCAAAAAAGATAATGAAATGTGGGAAAATAATCGACTGGCCAGATCAGGTTTTTATTGTCCAAATTTATTTTTTATTTGGTTGCCTAAAGGAGTTGTGATGTTATCGGAGGAACTTGATAATGTATTTGACAACGAAACCGACGAAAACAGAGTGTCACTTCTTGTCCACAACATAGTCCCACCATTTTTGGATGGTCGAATTGCTTATACTTGTCAGACACAACCAGTGATCCCTGTAAGTTTAGGAAACATCGGAAAATGCATTCACAGACAGTAAAATGGTATCATGGTACAGGTAAAAGATGTTACATCGGACATGGCAGTGATTGCTAGCAAAGGGAGCAAGCAAGTGCGAGTGTATCGGGAGCAACAGGAGAGGCTGAAAGCACAGGAGAAACATTGGGAATTGGCAGGAACCCGAATTGGCGAAATCATGGGCATCAAGGCCAAAACTGAAGAGGCTGAACCGGACAGCCAGAATTTTAGGTTTTATCAATCCAAAACAATTAAAAATGCTTTATAATTTTTTAAGGGAATCGCAACAATTTGCATCGCATCTGAAAGATACCGAGGCAGTGACCGCTTTTGCTATGGAGAAGACCATAAAGCAACAACGCGAATACTTGCCCGTGTTTGCCGTCCGTCAGAAGCTGCTTCAAGTGATTCGTGAAAATTCTGTGGTGGTTGTTGTCGGGGAGACGGGCAGCGGAAAGACGACGCAATTGACCCAATATTTGATCGAAGACGGTTACGGACAAGTTGGCACTGTGGGTTGCACTCAGCCAAGAAGGGTGGCAGCCATGAGTGTAGCGAAACGTGTGTCTGAAGAGATGGGTGTCGAACTGGGACAAGTAAGATCGTATTCAATCAATGATTTTCATTCATACTCCAAGGAGTGCGGTTATGCCATCCGATTTGAAGATTGTACCTCAGATAAGACCATTATCAAGGTCTTTTATGAAATACTGTAATATTTAAAATGATACTTTTTAGTATATGACTGACGGTATTTTGCTGCGAGAATGTTTGAGGTATTTAATTTAGCAAAGGATTTTTACTATTTTCTTGTTAAAGCGATCCCGATCTCGATTCTTATTCCTCTATTATTATGGATGAGGCTCATGAACGTTCACTGAACACAGATGTGTTATTTGGTCTTTTGCGTGATGTGGTAGCCAGACGGTATTTTGATAATTATTGTTTTCCTTTTAATTAATATCATTTAAGCTCTGATCTAAAATTAATCGTCACTTCTGCGACCATGGATGCAGACAAATTTGCCAATTTTTTCGGTGGTCATACGCCAATTTTTCAAATCCCCGGTAGAACATTTCCCGTGGAATTGTACCATGCCAGAGTCCCTGTCGATGATCATGTGGATGCGGCAGTGAAACAGGCCATCAAAATTCACTTGGGTGGCCTTGAAGGAGATGTTTTAATGTTTATGCCCGGACAAGAGGACATTGAGGTGGCTTTCTATTACATTTTAAGCATCCGATCCTGTCGTGTTCCCTATTTTAAGATAAATGTGAAATCTTTCTTAGGTGACTTGTGCATTGATCAAGGAGAAATTAAGCGAATTGGACGAAGCGCCACCACTTGCAGTATTGCCGATCTATTCACAGCTTCCAAGTGATCTTCAAGCCAAAATATTCCAACGAGCTCCGGGAGGTATGCGCAAGTGTATAGTAGCAACAAACATTGCTGAAACTTCGCTTACCGTTGATGGAATTTTCTTTGTCGTTGATCCTGGCTATTGTAAACTCAAAGTTTTTAACCCAAAAATCGGAATGGACACACTTCAGGTCTGATTTTTTTCTTATTTCTATGATATAAAAATTCGTTTAAGATCTTTCCAATTTCTCAAGCATCTGCCAATCAACGTTCGGGTCGAGCGGGTAGAACAGGACCCGGCCATTGTTATCGCTTGTACACGGAGAGGCAATTCAAGGATGAAATGCTTGTGAGCACAGTCCCAGAGATACAGCGGACCAACTTGGCAAATGTCGTTCTTTTACTGTGAGTTACTTTTTTGTAATTCATTCTTTTTATATGCCTTTAGGAAGTCCCTCAATGTCGATGATCTCCTTCAATTCCATTTCATGGATTCTCCTCCAATGGATAACTTGCTGAACTCAATGTACCAGCTTTGGACTCTGGGCGCATTGGACAATACTGGACAGTTAACGGATTTGGGACGAAAAATGGTGGAATTCCCACTAGATCCAACCTTATCAAAGATGTTAATCAAATCTGTGGAAATGGAATGCAGTAGCGAAATATTGACCATTGTTTCAATGCTTTCCGTCCCCTCGATTTTCTTTCGACCCAAAGGGCGCGAAGACGATGCGGATGCGCGACGTGAGAAATTTCAAGTTTGTATATTTCGTCGTATTTTGCATTTATCTTTTTTATTCCATCTGTTTAGGTTCCAGAGAGTGATCATCTAACTTATCTCAACACATACATTCAATGGCAAAAACACAAATACAGCACCAAATGGTGCACAGACAACTTTGTGCACGCAAAGGCGATGCGAAAGGTGCGGGAAGTGCGAGCGCAACTGGCAGAGATCATGGAGAGTCAGAAAATGGAAGTCTTATCCTCGGGCACCGATTGGGACGTGGTGCGGAAGTGCATTTGCTCAGCCTACTTTTACAATGCTGCGAGGTTGAAGGGGATTGGAGAGTATGCCAATGTTCGGACCGGAATGCCCTGTTTTCTGCATCCAACCTCAGCTCTTTTCGGGATGGGATACACGCCTGATGTATTTTTGCACTAAAGTATGATAATAGGTTCGATTCTTTGTTACAGTACGTTGTTTACCACGAGTTGATCATGACAGCCAAGGAGTACATGCAGAGTGTGACTGCCGTGGATGCCCAATGGCTGGCTGAGTTGGGTCCTATGTTCTATTCAGTCAAAGAAACAATCAAAACTCGGACAGAGAAAATTCGCGTTAGTTCTTTGATGATTTTGCTTCGCTTAATACTTCATTGTAGGATTCACAACGTACGACAGCTGAAATGGAGCGAGAGATGGAGGAAGCACAGAAGCAATTGTCGGAGAGAAAATCCCTAACCGAAAGAGCACAGCGTAGACCCGCGGGGTATATAGCGGAGCCAGGCTTGCAAAAATCAGTTAGCTCCACCAAAAGATCCTTTGGCTTCTAATCATTTATTTCTATTTTATAAATTTTCCTATGGAATAAACTATAAATACGGTTAATGTTTTCGAAGAAATATAATATTATACTTCTGATATCCTATAATCACTTTATTCATCTTTTTTTAAGTTTACCATTTAACTTTGAAGTATTAATGAACTCCCACATTGAAAATGTGAGTAATTTCAATAAAACCTCCTTTACAATAATAACGTTATTTTAGCGGCTTTCTCACGTCCAATCCTCATTCGCAGATTTTTTCGCCATTGCCAATCTCGGCGACACCAATTCCGCTTATCGAGGCAAACCTATATGGATTAATTTTCAGACGGATGATATTTGTCGTCCAGTAGAGAAGCTGATCAACGAAGTTCCCGCTGCTAGGTGAGTGAATTGTAATCATTGAATTAATTTTTTTTATGAGATTTCCTGGTTGTTATTCAGAAATGCCGTTCTCTACTTCATTTCCAACCTAATCCATGAAAACGTTCATCTGTATTTGCTCGAGCGAGAAAGGAAAGAAGGCTCTATCATCAAAAGTTTGCAGTGAACATGTAATTCAGACTTACACAGTTGTTATTTTCAGGTGCGGATTACGACAATCTTCAGAGTGTAGTGCTTAGACTGTTAGCCAGGTTGGGCACTTTCCGTGATGAATGTGGCCTGAAGTCCTCCTTCCCATTGACCCTTCTCAACATGGTTTTTCCATTTTTTTGAGATTTATTTCATCACTTGGTTTTTCCATTTTTTTGAGATTTATTTCATCACTTTTTTTAGCTCTTCGAACTTCTCGCTGATCTTTATCGGTTGAATAGTCAACGTCCCTTCTTTAATCATCAAAGACCTTCCCCAATTGTATTCCTACGAGCTTTCCTACAAATTCCCTGCATCTCTGATCTTTTTGCACTCCTTGACTCGACATTCAATTTTTTGTATGGTTTATTTTTATATGTAAAAATGAATTTTAACATTTTTAGTTTGAAAAGTGCTACTGAAAAGGCCGTGTTCACATTTGTGTCCGCCCATAAACTTTTTTACACAAATTTCGATTGGGTTTCTCTTCACATTGCGTTTGTTTTTGTTTTGACTGATAATATTTTTCATTACGAATTACTATTGTTTTTATATAAGTTTGATTTTTTTTTAATTATCTGTTCTAGAGAAACATTTCCGTCAAATATCGCTGTTCAATTGTTGAAAGTTGGTTCAGAAGAATTTTGTGCTCATTGCAACGAGTTACTTAATCCAACTGTAATAAATTTCATTTATTTTTATTCTAAATATTCGGTTATTTCAGGTTCTTTCAAACCAAAACAGGGTGATTCAATTGCAGGATGAATATGGCAAAAGGTATTTAATAAACATTTATGAAAAATTGGAATGGGATTATCATGGACGCTTATATCTTTTTAAACCCATTTTGTATTAGGTAAATCATTGAGAATGATTTATAGGCTACGTTTATTCGCCGATATCTTCCAGTATATGGAGAAAAATCGGAAGATTGAATTACGAAATTGTTTTATTTCAATTGTCGCGGTAATAAATATAATTTGAGCCTAATTATTTGTATATTTAACTTTTAGGACTTTTTGTCTACCGGTGAAAATTGGCGCGAGTTTCTCTTTTTTGTAAAATTGTCCCTCTTCTCCCCCGATGTAGTTCTTCCCTTTGCTGACGAACTCCTTCAATGCATTGGTGAGAGTATTTTTCTCTAAACCAAGCCGATTTTCTGTTTTAAGTTTCCGAACCATTTCTGACCGAACGCCTCTATGAGCTTGTCGGCAATCCTGCCCTATCTATTGCTGTTTCCCCCACTATTTCTCTACAAAGTTTCATCCGAAAATTGGCAGAAAAGGCCAACACCGAGTATTTATTCGATCTGTGCAAAATCATATCGCCATATCTCACTTAATGCCCTTAATTCATGAAATTTATTCAATTTAACCCTTTTTACATGTGATTTTTTGAATAAATCAGTATTCCAAACCATAATCAGATCGAATTGAACAATTTCTAGTTTATACCGCTTCTGGAGTCCAACTGCATTCATTGTTTTATTAATTAAGTCAGTTCACTATGGAGACTTCAGAAGACGATTTTGGTGGAATGGACGTAGCATTTGTCCAGGAACACTTGGACGATTTCAATTGCTCGTTGGCGACTGATGCGCTTGATGATACGCTGAATAAATGTGAGTCGATTGATTCTATTCGTACACTGGCATGGCGTAAACATTTTGGGCAGTTCTTAAAGCTTTCAGTTTGGACATTAAAAAAATACGGAAGATGATGTTTTTAAGATTTATACTAATTAACAAGCTTATTAGTCAATGGATAGTAGCTACCGATTTTCTATCTTATAATACTACAAGTTTTCATAGTGTATTTACTTTCTATTCGCTTATATTCATGAGTTTTCTGTGTAAGAAATGTTTATTTGTACGAGTTGCCAGTGTAAGAATTGCATATTAACGGCGGAAGGTCAGTGAACCATTTTACTGTAAGTGAACGCGATTTCGACAATGTTTGCGGTCAGTAATGTCAATCTAATCGATGGGTTGATAGCGTTCATGAAAAACTCAAGAAGAACGGAACTTTCGATGAATGTCTTAGGCGAGTATGAACAGGTGACGGAATAAAGAATTGCGAGGATAGTTGTTGTTTTTTACAGATTCTTTTGAAAGCTGGAAAAATTGCAGACACAAAAGCGTCTATAAATATTCAGTCGTGAGTATACATATCAGATATCTCCCGGTTTTATCTTCCTAATAAATGATCTTTAAGTGAGAGGGAAGTGCTCAAGGAACTAAAATTTGGAACTGATCTCACAGATCATATTGTGGTGGACGAGGAGACAGAAGAGCTTGGCGCATCTGTCAGTGATTTTGAGGCCTTTGATAATGACAAAAATTACGCTTCGTATAAAAGGTGGTGATATTGTGAAAATTTCGCTTTTTACTCTCTTTGGTTTAGTCGACAGAATATCCAAAGGAATTCGGGAAGCAACAACTTGGAGCGATTGGTTAAGTCCAGGTACACGGGTCCCTCTTTTGTGCCGGATGAGCAAATTGGGACGGGGGCACCGATGGTGGGGCAACAACTACCGGCACTTACAATAATCAGCGATTGTCAACAATCTTCTTACCAATACGGGCACAGCAACATCTCATTTGATATTTGTGGTAAGAAATTGTAAGGAAATACCCTCCTTTTATGCATTAATTATGTTTCAGAATTATTCTCTTCCGATTCGAATGAGGAGAACGGAGGCAACCCTGACGATGGTGATTATCAGGCAACAGAAATTGTTATTGAATAGGAGATAATGTCAAGTTCTTAAGGAATTGCCAACTCTTCTGACTGGTTCTATTTTCCCATCGGAGGGAATCCAATTGAATTTGGACAATGCAATGCTGCTTACCAATTCATATAGTTTTCCTTTGGATTTCGAACAAATCGACGGAATATCAATTTACCCCGGGATGGTGAATATATTTTCTCATCTAAGACATTATTCTGAAATAATTTGGTCTATCTTCCCCTTTCTCCAAAATCCTCTGAAAATCTTTAATATCCGATTTGGAAGTGTAAGTGACTCCATCTGCCCTGGCGACGGGCCTCTTTTCACAGAATTTTTTCCGAATTATAAAAAAGTTTTTATAACGGAAAAAACTTTATTTTTCTTAAAAAGGATCTCAAATTCTGTAGTTCATGATAAGAATCTAACTTTAGAGAATTACGGTGAATTGTGTCCATGAGCAAGGAGTCTGTCGGATTCAGCGTGTTGTTGATCCCCCGGCACTAGAAATGGACAAACTTGACAGTCATATAACTCAACTCCGTGAGTTCATCTAACTGTTGGTCACAATCCTTTACCTTTTCAATTCAGCCCGTTTGAAAGTGCTAATTGCTTCAGGCCCATTCCTAAATAACGAACTTAATTTCGATCAAATTGTGCAACTTTTTGATTCAGCCCATTTAGCTCATGTCAATGCACTGATCTTGGTGAATAAGCAAAAATTCCTTCCCAACCTAATTGTTTTTTTCTTCAGACTGGCCCGTTTGTTCCGGAAAACATAGAATTGTCATCCCATTCTCCACAGGCTATTTCTACAAAATTTCTCGACATAATAAAAGAACAGCTGAAAACACGCCAAATGCGCATTTTCCTGCTGCCCAATGCCCAATCCGACCTGAATTCCATGCCTTTCTTCCCAACGCCGCCGTTACTTGCCCCCTCAAAGTTGCTTTCATCAGTTGACAATGTTCTCTGCTTTATTTTTTGATGGAATAAACCTCCTTTTCTTCCTTTTTAAGTGTATCAGTTTTCTACCGGACCCTGCGGTTTTCGAGTTGGAAGGGATCCGATTTGCAGTCAGTTCTTCAGAGATTTTGATGCATTTGTGCAGAAGGGAAGTATACAAGTCAGCCAATATGGAGAATGAGGACCGCATGCAGCGGCTGATAAGTCATCTGTTCCGGTCAGTTTTGCCGTTCCACGTCCAACTACCCATCCAATTTCATCCCTATAGTTCACGCTCTCTCTACCCTCTGTACCCTTCTGATCCGAATTTGCCGTTTTCACTTCCAAACAGTCGCGAAAAACTCCAACTCCACAAAAAGCCTCACGTGCTGGTTCTCCCATCTATTCTTCAACCAATTACAAAGGTTTAAACCAAATTCACAATCCTCCAACAATTTTTTTTGTTCTTTTTTCCTTGAATTATACAAAGTATTTTCATCTTATCTGATTGAGACTTTCAAAGGTTGTGGAGGACTGTTTGGTGATCAACCCGGGTCGTTTCTTTCGCGGCAAAGGTGCTGGCACCTTTGCTCTCCTGGATGTGGATCTCAACTCTGCGTTGGCTTCCTCCTCTGAGTCAGCTGATGGTCACAGATCACTTTCGCAGTTTTGCGAAGTGTCGCTTTGCTCACAAAAAACTAACAATTGAGGACTGATGAGAAGATCAACAGCAAAGATTCAAGTAACAACAACCCTCTCACACCACTTCACATTCCCCTTTTGTCCATTTTGACATTTACAATTTCTTACAACTTTCAAAAATTAACAAACAATTTATGTCCATAAACCCAATGGAACCAACAACTCATTTGCACAGGACTGATATTATTGGTTAGTAATCGGAGGAAGGATTATCCCTCTCGCTATTTGTTTGCTTTTCCTTTCCAATCCGATACCATCATCCGTCTAGAAAAATAATGCATAGATCCAAAAATACTTGAAAATCATATCAATTCAGAGATGAAAATATCTCCTCTGCAATACCAATTAGGTAGCTAATATGCTAATAAGTATTTTAGTGTATCGAAAATTTTATCTGGGAACGCAGAAAAGGGACAAATCGAGAACCCAATTTTTCTTTCTTATTAGATTAGATTTGTTTTTCCTATGGTCACTGGACACCAAAAAATCTGGATCTGTAAAATGAATGGTAATCCTCATTGGTAATCCAATTCGATCGGAAAGGGGCTCCTTTCCAAATATATTCCTCTGTACAGTGAGAGAAAGAGAGGGGGG
>LDKF01000900.1:52280-72053 GCA_001026735.1 Rotylenchulus reniformis
GGGGAGCGCAAGAGGACAATTTGGCCAATTCGATCTTTGTTTCTTCAGTTCAAAATACACTCAATTAAATCAGTGATTTGAGTATTTGGAAAGCGAAAGAACCTATCCTTTCGGGGGATGGGGATGAACCACAGCTTTTTTTCTGCCATGTGATGAGGGGAGTCGTCTGATGAGCACGGGCAATCCAACCCAAACCATCCCAATTCCTGCTCTTCCCCCTCCCCTTCCGTTTTTTAATCTGCTTCTTCCTCCTCTTCCTTCCTCCTCCTCCTCCCCTCCCTCCCCCTTTCCTCATCACTCACTGAGCATCCAATTAGTTATCCCTCCGGCCAACAGCCAGAAGGGTCCCCTCTGGCGCTTTGTTGGTCATCCTTCCCATCGATTGGCCACAGAACAAACCGAAAAGCTCCAAAATGACCCTTCGCCAGAGGGAAAAGAGGGGAGAGAGAGAGAGAGAAAGAGAGAGAAGGGATGAATGCCCCTTCCTCTGATCTTTGCTCTTCCGTTCATCCTCATCCTGTCCCGATTTCTTCTCCCTCTTCGTACTTCATCCTTCCATTTTCAGCTTTCTTCCTCCTCCTCATCCCCTTCATTCTTCCCCTCCATTTTCAGCTTTCTTCCTCCTCCTCATCCCCTTCATTCTTCCCCTCCATTTTCAGCTTTCTTCCTCTTCCTCATCTTCTCCTCTCCCTTTCCACCTCAAAATGTGATATGTCCTCCGGATTCGGCTTTCTTGCCCGGCGGCAATGTACCTCCTTTTTCCTCTTCTTCGTCTCCTTCTTCCCCTCTTCTTCCTCCTCAGCCCTCTCAATGCTTCTGATACGGAGGAAGAAGCGGAAAGGGACGACCTGCGAGTCATCGTCAGCCACCACCACCCCAGGGTGAGCATTTCCACTTTCCTTTCCATGTTCGGTCTCTTTCTTTCATCTCTTTTTCTTTTTTTCTTTTTTACATTTTCCCTTATTCTTCGCCCTTTTTCGCCCATTTTCCTTCTTTCCTTTTTTAGCATCGGCGCTGGCGCCGTGCGCCGGCGGTTTGGGGAGAGCCGGCGCCGGACTATTCGGCCGCCTCCCTGGACACCGACACCCACATCTTCCTTTACGCTCTGTTGTTCGTCGATCTAAAGACGGTATCGGAAATCGGAGGGAATGAAGGAGGGGGAGAGGGAAGAGATGGAATGGGAATATTCAATTCATAGGTCGAAAAAAGAAAAGTGATCAGAGGGAAGTTGATCAGTATAGCCTGGCCAATTCCAGTCCGATCACTACCGGCGCGAGCACTCGGTGGTGCGGAGGGAAGTGATGCGGTTGGCCAACGAGGCGAACAGCGTGAGTTGTCCATCCACAGCCGAGAATATCCCCCTTTAATCATTCTGATCGCTCTCTGTCTCGACCATTAGTCCAATTCACTCACCATCTCTCTCTTCCCGATAATTATTCCTTGATCTGCATTTCTCCACATACAAATGATCACTGCTTTCCCCCATTTCCCGATCACTATCCTCTCCCCCATCTCTGATCTTTACCATATCGCTCCTTCCTTTTCTCTGACCAGTGAGTGTCCCTTTCCCTATCTCTGATCAGTATTCCTTTCTTTTTCTCTGATCACTGATCAGTATCTCTTCCTCTTACAGTACTTCTTCCAAATCAACGTTCGTCTGCTCGTCGTGGACATCCTGGAGACCTTCCGGGACGACCTGTCCCTGTACTCCTTCGAACAGTTCCGCAACCAGCGCCTCTCTCAGCTGCCCTTCCACAACTTTGCCGCTCTGATCTCTTACCGCCACGCCGGGGGTTTGGCCTTTGTTGGCGGAATGTGCTCGGGACGCAATGTGATGCTGGCCGGGGTTCGTAGTCCCTTGGGTTTTGTCATCATTTTTAGATCAATTCCGGTCCCCTAAAAGGTACATTTTGGTCCAGTCTAAAAATGTTTTGGGCCTTCAGACCGTTTAAGACTTTTTGTTTGGACCTAAACCTGTGTTTGAACCCTTTGCTGATCTCCTTCTCCTAGTTCTACCCCCACAACCCCGAGGCCATGGGCTCCATCTTCTTCCACGAGGTTGCCCACCTTGTCGGCGTCCCCCACCGTCCGGCCAACGAATCCTTCGCCATGCCCAACTGTGCCTGTCCCCGGAGGGCACACGCGGCGACCGCGAGGACATCCGCCGGAGAGCAAGCGGCACGGAACCCTGCGACGCCGCAAGACCCGCGAGTGTCGAGTGCGAGTGTGATGGTCGGGGAGCCCAATGTGACCGAGGAAGGGGGCGGAAGTGCAGGATGTCTGAAGATCCCGTAAGGGGGACAAGCCAATCGTGGTCAAAGTGCAAATGGATTTGAAAAGCGTTGTCCGGGAATGATCGGAAAGAATTGATCCTGGACTCATAAGTTGATCCACAGATCGGATCAAGTTGATCACGCACTTAAAATGTTGATCGGAACAAGTTGTTCCGCGCCAATAACATTCGACCACCAAATTCCAGGGGCTTCGACCACGACTGCTCCCTGCAGTGGATGGTCAACCTGCTCCACCAGCGCAATCGGTGCCTTTCCCGCGACCCTCGCCCCAACTCCACCTCCCTGGCTCTGTGCGGCAACGGCGTGGTGGAGGCGGAGGAAGAGTGCGATTGTGGGCCGGCGGAAAGGAAATGCGCGGAATGGAATTGCGAGGCGGGGAAGTGCAGGCGGAGATGGCCACTGTGGAGTGTGGTGGGTGGGGGAGGGAAATGGCCAAACTGATCGGAGTTGGGGGAAGTGATCGATCAATAATTTTCCGGGAGTCGGCCATCGATCAATGCATATTGAAATAGATCATAGAAGAGAAAGATTATCACAAACGAAACAGCCATATGACCCATCACTTATGACATCCTGAACACATTGATCGATCACATTCATCAGCCCGAAGTGATCGATCGGTCGAAACTCAAAATTGATCACCGATCAAACCCCCGAATGAATGGGGCTTTGCTTTCTTGTGTCTCTTCTGATCGTTCGCTTTCAGTGTCTGCTGGCCCTGTGCTTCGCCTCCATTCTGCTCGTCCCTCCGCTCGGATTTTTGATATTTGCGCGCAAAGGCAAAAGCGGAGGGAAAGCGGAAGGATTTTCTGGGAAGAGGAAGAAAACCCGCCGGAGGGAAGGGCCGGAAGAGGAAGGGAAGCGGAAGAAGAAGAGGAGGAGGACAAAGTTGGGGATGAAGCAACTGGTGCTCATCCCCCGCCACCACCACCACCATCTTCCCCAGCTTCACCACCATCCGCGCAGACTTTTCCGGATGCGCAGTCCCCCGCCCCGTCCCTCCAAACTCCTCGACGCTTTGGCTTCCGCCGCGCAACCCCAATTGGGCCGGCAAAGTCACAACTTGTTGGGGGACAATCCGTTGAGGGAAATTTGGCGGAAATTGAGGACGGAAATGGGAAGGATCAGGTGGAGGGGCAGGGGGAGGGAGAGGGAGAGGGGAGGAGGAGATCGGCAGAGCCAGGAGCAGCAGCGGATCAGGATGGACCCCGGGGGCACGATGGTGCGCAGACCGCAACAGCCGCCCCCGCCACCGCCCCCGAATCTGTTGGCATTTTCGCTGAGAAGGTCAGTCAAACAAGGACGAATTACTGTGGATACGAATTATTTTGGGACAATTATTTTTCTTTAAGCTATTGGGTCAATCTTTATTTTCCTGGCCAATTTACAACATTTTAGGGCAATTCTAACATTTTCCATCATTTTTTCCTTTGCAGTCAGTGCTGTTACTCCTCCGCCTCCTCGTCCAGCTTGTCGAGTCGGCCCAAAGTGCCACCACCGCCAACGCCAACAAGTGCCAAAAATATTGCCATTGTTCGGCCACAAATAATGCCACCGACACCGCCGCCATTGCGGAGGGAAAGAAAGGAAGAAGAAGAGGAGGAAGAGAAGGAAGAGGAGGAGATGGATGAAGAAGAAGAGGAGGATGAAGAGGAAGAAGATGAATGGGACGATGACCATTGGGAGTAGGGTCATCCCTGTCCACATTACCATTTTCCCGCTTTTTTGTCCGTCAGTTTTGCTCAAATCTTTGCTCTTTCGCTTCAGCACTGCCCATTCATTCTCTGATCACTTCCTTCCCCCCTCCGATCACTCTGATCACCCTCTTCCTCCACTCGCTTCTCTTTCCTCCTCATTGTTTTCTTTTCTTTCTTTGCCAACTTTTTTGCCCGACCTTCGTATTTCCCGAACAATCGGCCAAATGTATTGGCCAAAAGAAACAAAAAGGAAGGACAAACAAAAAGGGACAAACACAAACAGAAGGGAACGAACAGAACACAAAAAACAAAACAAATGGTCGCCAAAGGATCAAAGGGATCCCATCACCCGCCACCGATCATTGTTTTGATCCAACCCAAAGGGTGTAGTTGCAGAAACAAAACATTGGATGGATGGCCTTTTGCTTATTTGGCGGATCAGCTGATCCGCGAGCGGATTGATCAGCAACAGGGAGCAAAAAACAACTATAAAAGGGATCATCTCCGGGCCAACCCCCGATCCATTCCCCACAATGGCCGACCCGATGCCATCATCCCTCCTCTTCTGCTGTGCCCTCCTCTCCCTCCTCCTCTTTCTCCTTTGCTCCGATGTCCGTGGCCAATGTGGTTGCGACGACTGTTGCGGATGTTGTGGCAACAACAATGACAAGTGAACAATTTGGGACCAATTTGGCCGCCCTTTTCCTTCAATTTGGCCAATTTCTCCCAAATTTGGTTGATTAGGCCCTTTTTGGAACAATCCTTGTTGCTTGATCACTTGGGCCCATTTCATCCCCCCCTTTTAGGATATTTGGCTTTTTTATTACAATTTTTAAGCCTTTCCTTGCCTCTTCTCTCAGCATAATATGTGTTCATATTTTGGGACAATTTTTGCGTAATTTATTATCGAACAATTTGCTCATTTTTGTCCAATTTTGACCATTTTGGGAATTTTTGCTAAATTTTTGCCATTTTTAACTATTTGTCCCCCTTTCCCATCAGTTTGGCCATCGGCGGCGCCACAATGGCCGCCTTGGCCGCTCAATCAGTGCTCAATTCCGCCCAGGGGGCACCGCCCATTCGGGTGGTAAGCCTGGGCAGCAGCGGCAGAAGGCGGAGGAGCACAATGGCCGAACGCAGCAAATTCCAATTTGGCAATGACCCGACGCCCTTTTTGATGGGGTTTGGATTCGAATTTGAATTTGGCGGAATTTCACAATTTGAAATATGCAGATGGCCAATAGCGCCGGGCCAAAAGTGGCCAAAAGCACCGATGATGAGAGAGACACCGGAGCGAGAATGGTACAGGCGGATGGAGGAGGAGGGGATGAAGAGGGCGAAGAGCGGAAGGGATGAATGAAGGAGAGGAAGAAGAAGAGAATGAAGAGGAAGAAGAGGAGGAGATGGATGAACGGAAGGGGATATATGAAGAATGGATGGATGGGATGATGAAAGTGAGACGAATGAAGCAAATCGATCTGAGCTATTTGGGTGGGGAATGATGGGCGGGGGAAGCGATGATGAAGATGAATATGAAGTAAAGTGAAGAAGGGTCCGTCAAGTGGGGGGGGGGGGAAGAGCAAGTTCATCATCCTCATCACCTCATCTGATCCCCGGAGGGGAGCAATGGGTTCGATCGACAGACCAAAAGGTCCCCCTGGGACAAAATGAGAATTCTGGCCCGATTGCTTCCAAATGTATGGCCATCCCAACTTTCCCTTCTGTCTCGTTACACCCTTCCCTTTCCGCAATTTGCGCAATGATTCGATTTCGGGGTTTGTTGTTCCCCCTGGCAACAACAACAACCTCCTTCTCCTCCTTCTCCTCCTTCTCCCCCTCCCCCAATCGGTGTTTCTAAATGCGTTCATTCATTTTGTTTTCAACTATATAAATGGGTTCATTTGGAAGGGCATTGGATCGTCAAATTCCCCTTGATCAGTCCCTTCACCTTGATCAGTCCCTTCACCTTGATCAGTCCCTAACCTCCTCCCCCTCCTCTATCCCTCCACTTGCTGCACTACCAACTTCATTCGAATCGAATTGACTCGATTAGTGGGAAATGCGTAAAAAGGGTGCTAGTTGAAGGTCGAGAGTTCTGTGTTGCCGCGCAACTTTTAGTCCCATGGGTAAGGTTCCAGTCCAATTTCATTTGGTTGTTTCGCGATTTAAGGGATTTTTGCGCGTCCTTTCGGTTGCATTCTCTTGCGATTCCTTCATCCACTGATTGCTATTGGTCAACTTTGCACTTGCAAATGCCAAAGTTGTCCTTGCATGGTTAAATAAATGTGATTTTGAAGCGAAAGTGACCCCGGGGGCATCGCCCACCCCGCGAGCAAACAAAGCAAACCCCCGGGGGATTCGCCACCATCGTCCGGGGAGCATTGCGCATACTCGAAATAGCCCACATCCTCCTCCTCNCCCCCCCCCCCCCCCCCAATCTCCTCTGCTTATCCTCCGATCCCTTTCCTTTCCTTCCCTCCTTTCCACTAGCAATGTCCCTCCCCCTCCTCCTCCTCCTTCTTCTCCCCTTCCGGGGGCGGCGGTCTCTCCTCCTCCTCCTCCATCCGGTACAGCTTTCTCTTCTTCCCCCGTTCCCTTCTCATTTTGTTCTGTTCCAGGTACTGCTCCCACTCCCCCTCCTCCTCACGTTTGGTTCGGCCCGAGCCTTCAGTGCCAGCCAAATGGATTGTCAGGCCAATGAAGTGTTCCTGGAGTGCGGGACATGCGAGGGAAACTGCAAGGAGCCAGTCATTGTAGGAAGGGGGAGAGAAAGAAAGAAAAAGAGGAATAGGACCAAAAGAGGAGAGAGCAAGGGGGGGGGGAAGAAAAAAGTGTGGAGGAAAGAGGAGAATGAGGGTGATGGAGGGGAAAACGAAAGAAAGAGGACAAACAGGAGAGAGGAAGAAAAAGACACAATTTGGCAGGCAAATTGCCGCAAAGAGTGCAAGCCGCCCCGGTGCGAGTGTCAGGCCAAGAACGGATTCGTGAGGTCCCACGACGGAGGTAAAAGGGAAAGGGGAAGGAAAAAGCCAGTTAGGAGATCAGAAGGTTGGGGTGGTTAGCGATATGCGATCCAATGAGTAAGTAGCTAAATAAACTCCGTGTCCGCTGTTTAGCCTGCATTCTGGCCAGCGAATGCGGCATCTACAGAGGCGCCTACTTTGGGTCGTCGGGCAATGTGATCTCTCACACAGGTCAGTCAGCACATTCCGATCCCCGGGACCATCCCTCCCTTCCATTTTGCCCCTTTAGGGTCCAAACCTGCGCCAAAGACAATGTCCAACAACTTCCACGCGGTCAGCGGTGGGGCCGGTTTTGTTCCGCTGGGCCAAAGCCAGGGAGCTGGCGAAGGAACAGAGGGAGAAGAAAGCAGAGAAGGGAGAGGTGGGGGCGATAGGGGGAAAAGTCCCTGGGGATTGTTGGCCCCATGGTCCATTTGATCCAGCCTGATCCCATTGATCCTTCTTCACAGATGATCCGGACCTTTCGTCTCCATCTCCAGCGCCTCCCTCCACTTTCGCCCCGCCATTGCCTTCCTCCCGGACCCCGGGTCCTCCCTCCATAAAGCCGCCATCTGCCATTAGCCGATCATTGCTACCCCATCAGGACCAAGTGGTGAGTGGGTAGAGTGATCAGAGGTCAACCTGATCAATTTATCGATCAACCGATTTGGCACAGGTCCAGACGGGTCCGAATCCGCCGGTGATCTGGCCACCCCCGAGGGGCGAAGGGCACGCGTTGGGCAAGTCCCGGATGAATTTGTTCGCGGATCTTGCCAACGCCGGGGTCACCACAGAGCTGGGTTTGGACGGAGGCGAGACGACGCCCGCTCCGGCGGGTCAGTGCTCACAATCCTGCTGGATTTATCCGCGAAATGTTCTGATCCCTCTCTCCTAATTCTCTATTCCATCAACCATATCTTTTTCGTGGACTACTATGTCCTGTTTTGCCCTCTCCTCCTATGTCTTCTTCGATCTCTGATCCCCTCATTCTGTTTCAATCTTTTCAGCTTTCTTCCGCGGTGCCCAACCCCACCAATCCGCCCTTCCACCTCACCGTTCTTCGACCGTCACGGAGCGTAGGCCCATCCGTTTTAGGCCAAGCGGCGAGAGAACGGAGGACGAAGAAGCGGAGGGACAGCAAAGGCACCGGGTGCTGGGCGAGCAGGAGGCGGGCGCCAGTCCGGTGGCGGCCAAATGCGGCCACCACCGCTGCGCGGCCAATGCCTTGGCCACCGGTGGGTGGGCCAAAGGGCACTCGGGGGATATGGAATCGGGCAACCATGGATGGGCAAATTGGGCCAATGAAATAATGGAAATTTGAACGAATTGATCCACAGGAGCAAGTTCGGCCGGACAGTCGCAGAGGACGAGGCCCAACCACCGGCACCCGTATCTGTACGCGCTGATGAACCGGCCGTCAGCAGGTTGGAGTTGGCCTGAACTTTTCAGCAATTCGAAATATGAATAGAGTTTCCGGGGGTTATTCGCCAAAATATTTGGATTTTCAGACGAAGAGGCGGATGGGTCCGGAGGGTCCGATTCGTCGGGCCTCAACGACAACCAACTGGGCCCTCCGATTCCGCCATTGCCCGCCAACTTGCGCATTTTCCGGGGACGAAATATGTTCCGGCAAAGAATAAAGTGACCAAAGACCAATGATCAGCATCAAAAGAATTTATTGAAAGATTTGTATTAAATAAATTAAAATAATCAGAGAATGATCAGAACTCCAGGAAGTCCCGGAACAATTTCACCGGAGCAACATTCTGGAGCACACAGGAACGGTAGACAAAGTAGGAGTGTTGGATCTGAAGGGATAGGGAGGTGGACAATTGATCAAAGATCAAACAAAAGGACAGGGGAAAGTGATCAAGGCAAAAGATGAAGGTGATCAGAGATCGGTGGGGTTGCAAGCGAATAGATAGAAAGAGAGTGATCAACGAAGAAAAATAAGGGGAAGATTGATCCCCAAGAAGAAGGCAAGAAGTACCTGTTGGAGCCGGAAAAGGGTGGAGATAAAGTGAAGGGAGTCGGCAAAGTGCCGGATGCCCGCGTCGGCACCGAATTTGTTTTGAAGGTAGACGAGCAGCACACGGGTCAGCTTGGAACGAAGTGCGCCAATGCGCTCGCGGGATCGTGAAGAAAGTCCGTCGCAGGCTGAAGGGAAAGAGGAGGAGATGGAGCAGTACAAGGAAGAGGAGGAGGAAGAGGAGGAGAGGAAGAGGAGGAGGGAGAGGAGAGGAAGAAGAGGAGGAGGAGATGGAGCAGTACAAGGAGGAGGAGGAGGGAGGGGAGAGGAAGAAGAGGAGGAGGAGATGGAGCANGCCAATCAGCAGTGTGCTCAACCGCAAGTGCAGCAGTTCGTCAACCAGAGTGCTCATCAAGCTACCATCGCGTCTTCGCTCGACAACCGCATCGGCAGATTCAACTACGATCCCGAGGGCGGATGTACATTCAATGCCTGGTTCCAGCGTTATGGCAAATTCTTCGAGGAAGATGGCAAAGATTTGGATGCAGCCACGAAGGTTCGACTACTCGTCAGCAAGCTCAGTGATGAAGACTACTCCAGCTTCGCCGACAGCATCCAGCCCCAGCAGCCAGATGATCTATCATTCGAAGAAGCAGTGAAGCAGCTCAAGGAATTATTCGACGACACCCGTTCAGTGTTCGTTCGCCAGTACGAGTGCTTCAAGCTGAAACAACGGGCAAATCAGGATGCCATGGCTCTATTCAACCAAGTCAACGCTGCATGCGAAAATGCCGGATTCTCAGCCTGTTGCAAGGAACAACTGAAGTGCCTGATTCTCGTCACTGCACTACGTGATGATCTTCATGAGCTAAGACAGAAGTGCCTACAAATTCTGGAAGATGCTCGACGGAAGAAGGAAGATATCACTCTGAAGAAGCTTCGTGAAGCATGCCGGACCTTCTTGTCGGTTCGGACGAATGCTACGTTGCTGTCGCAGTCAAAGACGAAGTCAATCGACGCAGTCTCTTCTTATCCAGAGCAATGGAAGCAACAGAAGAAGAAGAAGAACTTCAATTGTCATGATGCCGGAGGCTCAGCTTCTACATTCAAGCCGTGTCTATCATGTGGACAAACGGGTCATCGACGTGAAGATTGCAAGTTCAGAGACGCCATGTGTCATCAATGCCAGAAGAAGGGACACATCAAGGCCGTCTGTCAAAGCATAGCAGTTCAAGAGGCAGACAAGACGCCCACTGCTACAGTTCAAACTGTGATCGTCAGTTCGACCAACGTACAGCTCAAAGACGACCGCTACGTGTGGAAAGAACAAGTGAAGATCAACAACATTGGATGTCAAATGAAGGTCGACACCGGAGCCGGAATCACGCTACTTCGCACAAGTACTTGGAGGAAGCTCGGGTCACCGAAACTGATGCCTGCGGAAATCAAGGTCAAGGACTGCACAGGACAAGAATTTCCACTTGAAGGCAGGATCAATTGTGAGGTACAGCTCGAGGATCAACCAGTACAGAAGCTCGACGCCTACGTCTGCAGCACAGTCACTCACGACTTACTGGGAGTACCATGGATCAGAGCGCTCAACCTCAATCTTCAAAGATGGTTCGACGCGATGCACAAATCTACGACGGAAGATGTGACTCCAGTCCAATATTCAGAAGTCAGCATCCGAGAGGTCAATGTGCAAGCTACTTCGATGCAGAATTCTTCAGCGGATGCTTCTACAATGCGTCATTCCGAACACAACGTTCAAAAGAAGGCAGTCCCAAGGAAGATTCATCGCAACTCCAATTCGATGTTCAAAGCCGGAGATCCAGTTCAGCTGCTCAACTTCAGCAATGGCAAAGCAACGTGGATTCCAAGCACAATCATTGAACGTGTGGATGGTTCGCAGCGCTACCGTGTGGAAGTACCAAGGCTTGGCACGAGGGTTCACCGCTACGCAAACCAGCTCCGACGTCATCCGACGAAGAAGCAACGGAAGTCCACCGACGTTCAGAAGCATGGTTCGACGACTGTTAGTGCGACAACGTGCTCGACTACAGGGCGTGCGACGACCAGTGCGACCACGGATCATTCAGACGGTCACCGCTCGTCTACAAGCACGACTACGGATTCAGATGGGCCCCGCCCGACTACGTGCTCAACTATGGATCATTCAGATGAGCCCCGCTCGTCTACCCGCTCGACTACGGATCATTCGGAAGAGCCTCGCTCGACTACAGCTCGATCAGATGGACCCCTCACATGGACAGACGTGATCTACGGGACGTTCTGATGTGCTGGCGGGACTTCAGGATTAAAGAGGGAGATGTTGTGGATATGAGCATGATCGACATAAGATTCTTGTCACGTGTGATAATATTTCTTAGTGGTATTCTTTCTCGCTTGTATCCCAGTTCATGTAATTATTCTTTGTATTTCCTTCACATCTCCACCTATATAAGTGATCCATTTTCCAGCATTTGTCACTCTTCTGTTTGCCTTCATTCCCATTCCAGCTTCCATTCCCTCATATTCCATTCTATTCCATTGTCCTATATTCTATTCTGTTGTCTTCAATAAATTCTCCAATCGAGGACACAACAATTGGCGCAGTCAGCAAANTGTTGTGGATATGAGCATGATCGACATAAGATTCTTGTCACGTGTGATAATATTTCTTAGTGGTATTCTTTCTCGCTTGTATCCCAGTTCATGTAATTATTCTTTGTATTTCCTTCACATCTCCACCTATATAAGTGATCCATTTTCCAGCATTTGTCACTCTTCTGTTTGCCTTCATTCCCATTCCAGCTTCCATTCCCTCATATTCCATTCTATTCCATTGTCCTATATTCTATTCTGTTGTCTTCAATAAATTCTCCAATCGAGGACACAACAATTGGCGCAGTCAGCAAACCAACCTCAAGGACAAGACTATTCAACGCAAATGGCACCTAGCAAGGATCAAACCATTGAGCGTCTGACGCAATTGCTGGAGCAACAGGCGCAGCAAGCGGCACAGCAAATGGAAGCAATGCGTGAGCAACAGGCAATGATGGCGCAGCTCCTGGCCTCCTATCCCTCTCTCTCTATTGTTCTTTGTTTCTCTACCTTTCCCTTTATATACCGACCCTTTTCCCTTCACATTCGCATTTATGCCCATCACTCTACTCCGACTCCTCTTCGACCTTCTCTTCGCTTTTATTATTTATTATCTTCGACAAATAAACATATTGATTTTATTTGATTCCTTATTGGTATTTGGTCACTTCCAAGTGATATCTTCCCCAAATACACAATACGATGCTCTACCGATTGAGCTATGCCGCCGACCAAAGAATAGCGGCTAATAATTGTTCACATCTCTTAGCTAAAAATTGAGCCATAGAATACCCAAAATGAACATTTTACGCACAAAAATAAATGAAAATACAATTTTCATGCGGTGCTCAAAACAATGGCTTTTTGGAATTCTCGATCATAGTATGAATGATCAATGAACAATATTGGGCCAGGTTTGAGGTGAAGTTGGATATAAAAACTCCGTCCGAAATCAAAGAAAAAAGTGAGGATGGGATAATTAATGCATTGTAAAATGTTAATTTTTTACTTATATTTCCATCCTCACTTAACATAGAAACAAAGGGACGACAACAAGGTTACAACAAAGAACCCTTGTATAATGGGGTAATTCTTAACAATTGGGGTCCCGAAAATTAAAATAATTTTTTCTTAGAAAACATTAATTCTGGAGGTTTTCTGGGGGCATGACCTCCATCTTGTCATCACTCCAATGTTTATCCCTTACCAAGATTATTATGATTTTTTTTAAACGATAAATTCCAGGTTTTTAGCGTTGAAACTTATAACGAATGATCTTTTTACATTTATTCCAAATTTAATTCATTCTAAATTTAATTTCTTCTGAAAATGCCATTCATTTCTATATCCCCTTACATAACTATAACAATTTGAACCTAATATTTTATTCAATTCGTGCTTTATCTTTTACATTTTTAGTCACATTAGCTTTTAACTTTTTTAAATCTTGGTGTAATAGATGTCTCAAGCATGCCGAACAATGTAATTTTTTAAATCTTGGTGTAATGGATGTCTTAAGCATGCCGAAAAATGTAATATATGACAAAACAGAGTTCAGACTCGTGTGTGCCCCAGAAAACCCCAGAATGCATTTTTGTGAAAAAAATAATTTTAATTTTCGGAACCCTAATTGGGATGTATTCTATGTGTGCCGAATTCGGGTGTTTAACTGTTATTTCAAACAAATTCCATGTTCTGCTAAACAACCCGTGTTGTTGGGAATTCTTCGGAGAATTTTTTCGTGACTGGGATACAATGATGAATAGATCCCTAATAGGTAGTCAAACAAATAACAATTAACAACTGATTTGGCAGGTGGGATTTGGATGGTGTTTTGTTGATGCACTCGGTTAAGGAGTAAATTCCAAGATATTTTCTTATTTACTATGTATTCATCAAAATTGCAATTAACTCCAAGTGCAAGGTGATTGAATGTGATGGATAATTGGAGGTTGAAGAGAAAAGATAGAAGAAAAAACAATCAAACCAACATTAGAGGTTAAAGAGAGGGGCAAAAACAATCAGATGGTAAAGTATGAAATGGGTTAGGTTGGGACGATTTTTTCAAAAAATGTAGCTAGGGTAAAAATCTAACATTTGTAGTTCCCAACCTTACCTATTAAAAATCCAGAATTAACCTTTTTGGGAAGTGGTCATTGATTGTGAGGCGAATGCGATGAGGGATTGGTAGGGGAAACAGGAGAAAGTTTATGATCAATGAAATGAAGGCCAATTCCACTCTAAGTCGTTCGTCGTCCTTTTGCTGGTGTAACAGATCAAACAGTCCCATTATGCTGGGAATCTCCGACAATCCCAGCGCCGCCGTACCAAGTTCCATAAGCTAGGTGGGGATTAGCACCAAGTTAATAAATTATAATTGTATTTGGTGTCAGGATACCTTGAGCTGCCTGAGTGGTATTGTTTCCCACACTCGTGTTGTTTAACCAAGTCGGATTTGTGGCACTCCCATACCAATTACCAGCTCCATATTGGTTGTAGTACCTACAAAAATAAAGTAAGAAATATGATTGCGAAATTATTATTTCATTGATTCCGTCAAAAATGGCTAATAATATAATCATTAAAAAAATAAAATCAAATGCCACCGCTGAGTAATTAAATTTCCATTAAGGATTTACTTTAAAAATATTTTTTATTAAAAACTCAAAAATTTGGTATTTTTTACCAATGAGCATAATGGGCAGCGGCTGCAGCTGGATAGATTGGCATCTGTGGTCCTCTGATGCCGCCAATATTTACATTATTTCCAGCAAATGAGTTGCGTATGCCAATGTTTCCACGGAATACGCCTCTTTTGTTTTGTGGAACAGCTTTTTTGATGTCGCACTAAATTAAAGCATTTTTATTGAATTTTGAATAAAAATTAAAATGTAAATCGTCGCGCTTTAAATCCTAAAATATTCATATTATTTTAACTTCTTAATGTGTGTCGGGACAGGGAAAGGAAAATAAAAATAAAATGAGGTCGGGATCCTCTTTGAAAGTTTCCTTGCTGGTTACGCCCTCACATTTAGTTTGACGCGCTATTTGGGGTTTTTATATAATAAATTTTTATTTATAATTTTTGATAAACCTCTCTAGAAGCAAAATTCTGTTTCGGTGTTGCTGCAGCTCTATCGGCTGAATCTTCATCTTCGAAAACGACAAAGGCAAAGTTCTTTCTGGTCTTCGATTGTTTATCTTAAAAAAATTTAGTCAGAATCGGATTCAGTGTCTAAAATTACCGAACGGCCATTCGATCTCCTCAACTTTCCCATATTGACTAAAATGTTTTCGAAGCTCTTCTTCTAAAGTAAGTGAAATAAAAGGAAAAATTATATTGGCAATAACCTGGAAAATCACCAGGTAATCCGCCAACGAATACCTTTTTGTTCTGGAATAAATTTTATCCTACTTGTCATCAAATCCCCATGTACATACCATGTAACCTAATTCCCGTGACTTGGCTGGTTTTATCTCACATTGCTTCCCCTTTATAACTTGTTCCCGTTGCGCAAGAGATCTGAAAGTATCGAAAAATTTTAATCGAAATTTGAAAATTATGCTCACGCTTTGCATGCCTCGATGGTGTCGAATTCAACGAATGCAAATCCTCGAGAACGTCCAGTCTGGAATAAAAAATTGTCATTGTGGAAAATTTGATTAAAAAATACCATTCTGTCATATTTGACTTGAACTTCCTTGACCTTGCCAAATTGTCCAAAGTAAGATGCTTTAAAATCAAAATTGTTGAAAATATTTTATCGGTGCTATCTGAAAGAAGGTCACTTTTGAAACTCACTAAAATAAAAGGGCCCCCCTGTTAGGCAAATTGAAAAAAAAAATTTTGTTTTTTCCAATGCTTTTGCTCAAAAAGTAAAAAAACGCAAAAAAACCTTTTTTGGTTTTCAAATGAAAGGGTTCTCCCCTGTTAAATTTGTGGGTTTTCAAAAGTAACCTTCTTTCCGGTAGCGCCATTTTATCCCTCCCAATTTATCATCAAACCTAAATCTTCGTTGGAAGTTTCGTAACTTATTCCACCACAAAAGATCTTCCTGAAAATGATTTGTTTATAAATTTTAATTAGGAACATATTGACTTCTCTTCGTTGCCTTTTACGCCATTCGATTCGGTTTTAGCTAAGTTGGCCTCAGTTTCATTTTCTTCAAGAGTCAAGGCATTCAAGTCAAGTCTTTGCTGATCTTCAAATCCATTGGATTCAGCTTCACCATTTGACGTCATTTTATGCTCCTCATTTGTTAAATGTTGATTCGCCATGTTATCGAGTCTCAAATGATTTACAATGATCTAAATTGAAGATTGGTAAAAAATGTATTATTTTTAGGCACTACTTTAAAGACGTTAACTTTTGAAAACCAACTAAAAGGGTCCCCCCTTTTAGGCAAAAAAGAAAAAAAAAATTTTTGAGTTTCAATTGAAAAGGGTCCCCCCTGTTAAATTTATGGGTTTTCAAAAGTTAACGTCTTTAAAGTATTTTTAAATATACCTTTGAATAATCCCGAAATAAAGCTGTTTACAGTTGCAAAATAAATTGAGATAGAAGCAAGATTATATAATAGAAACAGTTAGACGACAATAATTTACTAACTATTTTAATACCCTAAAAGAGATAATAAAATTTAAAAATATTAATTCATAACCAAATTAATTATAAAATAATAGATAAATATTAGCTCAGTATTCAATAAAATAATCGAGTAGCAGGCCCGGCGCCAGGGAGGGGCAAAAAGGGCCACGTGCCGGACGTGCCCCTCCCAATTTCGAAAAATTTAAAGAAAAAAAAAAAATCTTCTTAAGAAAAAAAATGCACTCATTTTCATCCCCCCTCAAAATTTTTTGTGCCCCCTTCAAAAAATTCTTCTGGCGCCGGTCCTGTCGAGTAGTACTAGAATGGTATTAACCAGGGGTCGGATCTCAAAATTTTCAAAATCAGAACATTTGGCTCGAAAAATCAGATTTCATGGTCAAAAATCAGAACATTTTGTATTTGGCTTCCAAATTAGGAAAAAACAATTTATTCGTATAATTTTATACCAAACATTGTATTTTTCATTCTCCATAATCTATTTGAGCAATTTGGGCGTTGAAATAAGCACATCATAAAATTGGGAACGTTCAAGATCATATAATTGACCTTCATTTGGGCAAGGCTTTTCACCTTTTCACCGTTTCAACTTTGAGTTAATTTCGGGTGTCTGTCCTTTGGGCCGAATATAATGAACAAACAAAAAACTATACACACTTGCATTTTTTGGCTGAAAATTTTCTATATTGAGAGGTGGCGGCGGTCCCGATAGTTCCAAAATCCCAAAAATCAGGACAAAATAAGAACAGAGGTCGAAAATCAGAACAAATCTGACAAATCCAGAACATTTTAATTTTGTCAGATTTGGACCCTCAAAATCAGAACATTTCTGACAAATCAGAACATATCCGACCCCTGGTATTAACAGTCCGGTACAAAGTGCTAACAGTCAATTCTAAAATTAAAAAAAAGTAGTGCATGCACTGATTTTGAAGTGATACTTATGATAAGTGAAAAAACCAATAGTCAGTATCAGTAATATGTAATATGTATAAAAACATTAATGTACAGTTTGCTCTAATAAAAATAAAAATTCCTTAAATTTATGGATCCTACAGTGCGGTGCATATGTTTAGAAACACTGCTGCTTGATTTCAAAAAATGTGAATAAAAACCCAAAGAAAGGGCAAAATGATATTATGTTCCGCCATAATTTGCAGCATTTTTTGCGGGCTTTCCAATGACACCAAACTCATCACGCTTTCTGACCTTTATCAGAAGATGACCCCCATAACTCTTTGACCAGCTCCAAAACCTATGGTGCATATGTTTAGAAACACTATTTGAAATGCAAAATTACAGGAGTTTTATAAAAAGGAAAAATCTGAAAAAATTCCCGCAAACTTATATGGGCTAGTTGATCAAGAAATGTCGTAAAACCAATCCGCTTAATTGGTTCTTCATGGAGAACGGGATACCTCCAAAATGGCTTGAAAACAGAATTTTTGTAAATAAAAAATTTTCCTACCTCAAATTCCCTATCAAGATTCTCTGTTTTTCTGTAATACAATAGCAGACATAAGGAGCTATTAAACACCGTTAATCGCTTTTCCATTGCTCGCTCATCTGGGGAGTTATGGGCTATGCAAGTTCGAATTCACAAAAATCCCATTGGAAATGCAGTAATTTTAGCATTTTCAAATGGTAGCCCTTCTAACTCTGTGGGAAATGATTTTAGCGCATAATGATCAATGGCGTTTTTGTTGGCCATTGGATGGACATTACAACCAGCACAAGATAAAAATTCTTCCCTCTTGCTACCATGTCGAAAATATTTTTCGAAGTTCGAAACCCCGTTTTCAAGCCATTTTGAGGGGTCTAGTACTCCTATTTTTTGAATGATGTAATCGGGGTTTGAATGGCTGATTATACTTATATACCAATGGGTATTATATGTGAATTTTTTCAGATTTTTCCATTCATCGAAATATTGTTTTTTTGAAACTGTTTCTAAACATATGCACCACAGAATTTGGGGGTGGTAAGAGTGTCATGGGGGTCATCTACTGTCAGAAGGCCGAAAGCCGAACGAGATTGATTTCATTGGAAAGCCCACAAAAAATGCTTTCAATATACCGGAACATAATATCATGCAAAGTTTTCTTTAGCTTTTTATTCGCATTTTTTCAAATCGCCTCCTAGTGTTTCTAAACATATGCACCGCACTGTATATCCACGAGATTTATCCGTGCCAATGCCAATGAATTTTTCTTTGTTTCAATAGAAATTTATCTGTAAAAATAATGCACAAGGTTTTTCAACGAGTATCCATAAATCCAAAGGAAAATTTTATGAAGCGAATGGGTTTCTCTTCTATCTTATATTTTTTCGCGGCGAGAAGAAAAAGGAAAAGTGAGAGATAACATTGACAGACACTGTAAATTCGGTCAGAGAAGGTTCTTATGGATACCCAAAAAAAGGTACTCATGCAGTTTACATCCCCATTTTTTCGAAATTTTATTATGATCGATAAAATCATCTAAAAACGCCTTCCTATGGGTATGGGTAATTATTGATGCTGAATCCGATTTTGACTTCCCTTTGGTAAAATTTACTTTTAGGTCCCAAACTTTAAACGGCCCAAAACCGCATTAAAACTGCATAATAAGGTGTAAAATCAGCAGTAAAGCACGAAAAAATTTGTCGCTGAGCGAAAGTTGCGCGGAAAAGTTGCGTTTAGTTGCCCGGCAACTTACGCTGTTAGTCAATATGGGAAAGTTGAGGAGATCGAATGGCCGTTCGGTAATTTTAGACACTGAATCCGATTCTGACTAAATTTTTTTAAGATAAACAATCGAAGACCAGAAAGAACTTTGCCTTTGTCGTTTTCGAAGATGAAGATTCAGCCGATAGAGCTGCAGCAACACCGAAACAGAATTTTGCTTCTAGAGAGGTTTATCAAAAATTATAAATAAAAATTTATTATATAAAAACCCCAAATAGCGCGTCAAACTAAATGTGAGGGCGTAACCAGCAAGGAAACTTTCAAAGAGGATCCCGACCTCATTTTATTTTTATTTTCCTTTCCCTGTCCCGACACACATTAAGAAGTTAAAATAATATGAATATTTTAGGATTTAAAGCGCGACGATTTACATTTTAATTTTTATTCAAAATTCAATAAAAATGCTTTAATTTAGTGCGACATCAAAAAAGCTGTTCCACAAAACAAAAGAGGCGTATTCCGTGGAAACATTGGCATACGCAACTCATTTGCTGGAAATAATGTAAATATTGGCGGCATCAGAGGACCACAGATGCCAATCTATCCAGCTGCAGCCGCTGCCCATTATGCTCATTGGTAAAAAATACCAAATTTTTGAGTTTTTAATAAAAAATATTTTTAAAGTAAATCCTTAATGGAAATTTAATTACTCAGCGGTGGCATTTGATTTTATTTTTTTAATGATTATATTATTAGCCATTTTTGACGGAATCAATGAAATAATAATTTCGCAATCATATTTCTTACTTTATTTTTGTAGGTACTACAACCAATATGGAGCTGGTAATTGGTATGGGAGTGCCACAAATCCGACTTGGTTAAACAACACGAGTGTGGGAAACAATACCACTCAGGCAGCTCAAGGTATCCTGACAC